>NEWO01000012.1:3920421-4043583 GCA_003013225.1 Phalaenopsis aphrodite | reverse complement strand
GTGTTAGTCATATGATTTGTGGCCCCTGAATCAACAAACCAAGGAAAAGTAACCGAAGAAATAGTTTTATCTTTCCCTTGAAGGCCGAGAGCAAAAAATGCAGAGAGAATCATCTGTTGAACCATATAGGGTGTGACAGTTGATTGATTATTGTCAGCAACAGTAGTAGTCGAAGCAGGATTGTCGGATACCGTGGCATGAAGTGCTTGTGGTTTGCGATTTTAGGGTCGTGTTGGGCATTCCTTAAGAGTATGTCCCTTTTGCTTACAATAATTACATAGCTTATTTTCACAATTTCGTGCAATATGACCAAATTTCTTGTAGTTGTAGCACTGCACTGGCCCCTTCCCTTTGGTCTTAGCAGCATATGCCACATTACTTATTTCTGATGATCCACCTGTTGTATTGATAGTAGCTTGTGTCGTCAATCTTTGTTCTTCGCGCAATAATTGCCCAAAACAAACATCCAAACACGGAACCGAATCTCTGTTCAGCAACCCGGCTCGAGCAATCTCAAATTCAGGTCTCAGTTTCATTAAAAACTGATCACGACGACTTTCTTCATGAATAGCTTGAAGACTAGCTAAGTTCTCTTTTGTCACTTTAGCATAGATAATATCAGCATATTCGCTCCATAAATTTAAAAAACCAGAATAATATTGTTCAATTAAAAGATTACCCTGACTATAATTATTCATGTCAAGTTTCAATTGGAAGCGTTTCGCAGAATTATCTTGATTATAAAAGCGCTTCAAATATTCCCACATTTTTTTAGCTGTGCTAAATGATCGTAAATTGTTTACCATATGAGCCTCAATAGATCCCAAAATCCAGGAAATAATTCGAGCATCATTTGCCTCCCATTGACCAAGATCTTTTGTCTCAGTAGGAGACAGGGAAGATCCATCGATATGGCCCCAAAGCTCCTTCCCTTTTAAGAACATTCTGAGCTGAAATTCCCATGCGGCATAATTCTTTCCAGTAAATCTGATAGCTAAAATTTCAGAAGACATTTTAAATATATTAATCTCGATTAAAATATTCAAGATAAATAAAATTCAAAGGCTAGGTCGAAGATCGAAGAGTGCCACGAAGTTTGAATAGGTCGTGAACGAGACGATCGAAAGCAGTGGATTGTGCGGATCACGGCAGTTTGCTGCAATAGCGGATCACGACAGTTTTGGAACGAGCGGATCAGCGGATCACGACAGTTTGCGGCAGATCGCAGTAGCGGCAGGAGAGAACAAGATGCACTAGAATATCGCAGCAGAATGAGCGACGATCGCGGGAAGCGAGCGAATTGTGGCGGATCGCACAGGAGCGAGGAACCTGATCGCAACAAATCGCGGCAGGGGCGAACGAGATGCCGCAGAGATTGGGCAGGAGGAGCGAGTGGATGAAACAAGCAGATCGCGGCAAAATGAAGTATCGGAAGATGTGGGACGAAGAAGATGTCGTGGAACACAGCACCAGAGGTCCGATCGAAGGAGCGGCGGCAGAACTCAAAACGAAGCGGACAAAGATGCCGCGGAACTCAAAGACAAGAACGAGTGCTCCGGTGAGGAACCAGTCGAAGATGCCAACCAAAGATAACAAAAACTAAAATTTGAACGATTCGGGCTCTGATACCATGACAATATTTTGAGCAAATAGGCTGAATGTCTTTTCCTTTGCTTTCATTCCAATAAATAGCAGTTTGTACCATCTATTTTAGGTACATAATATTCAGTATATTCTAAATTAAGTAACTTAATTAATACATAATCATAATCTAAATAATTAGCATAAAAGAAAGAATCTGTGTAAATATAATATTTCCCTCTTTGCAGTAATGTGAATAAGGAAACTATTTATTCTTTCTGATTTCTTTTATTCCTGATTGATAACTATTATTCCACCTGATAGGCAGAGAGGGGAAAAACAACCCTACACTACCAGGCAACAAAAGGCATTATCTCCACTACTCCCTGCGACCAACCGAAAGTCTCAAGACCACTTCTCCCTCTCTAGAAATTCCTCATGCTCCTATATATACAAGATACAAAAGTTTGTAATTCTGATTTTCTGCATTTTGCTCTTTTCCCTGTATCAAGCTTGTTTCGGTTTTTACCATAGCAGCCTGCTATGTTCCACTGGCTGCCGTAATTCAGAACTTATCAGAACTAACTTTTACTTCTAAATAGTTAAGGTAATTTCAGAATGATTCGATGAAAAAATAAAATAAACTAACGAACTATTTTCATATATTTAAAAGAAAATATACATCTTCTGAAGAAACCAACACTCCCACGCGTCGTTGAAGTAAAGCAAGCATGTAACCAAAGAAAATGGCAGCAAAGAGCACTGCAACCCCTGCAATACAAAGGAATACCTGAAACAAGTCAGTCGTGGGCTAAATAGAAAAAATTGCATGGAGCTAGGGAGAAATAAATATTGTGTCGCATCAGCTACCTAATGGAAAACTAGTTTCATACTGATAGGCACAATCATCAAAATGAAGTTGAATTTCACGGATTGCCTGATTTCCTCGATCTACAACCAGAAGCGAGCAGCTGCTGCCAACGTAAACCACTTCGAAATCATTTGAAAATTTTGCGTCTTCACTTGGCCCATCTATATGCCCCCCTTTGTTCCACCTCCCCCCAGCAATGGTTGTGACACCTGCAGAAACATGAGATTTACATCCAATCATGAACATTATCTTGCTTTGGTATATTTCTCCCCACCAATTGTCCAATTGACCTTAAAAGTACACAATAAATGCTAATCTTGACAAAATAACTAATATGCAACCATCTAAAGTCTCATTAAAAAAATGAACTTTAACAGCATATGACAGACATTTTGTAATGCTTTATAAATTTCTTACTATGGATATAAGTTTAGGCTTATTATTTAAAAAAATTAAAAGAGATGGTCATGTAGAATGAAGTTAGACACATAAAAAGAAATATGTTTTAAGGTAATAGCTTACGATTTTCATATAATAGTATTTTTAACCAGGCCAATGCTCAGGTGATCTATAGAGAGTCCAATAATTTTACAATAAATGTAGTTAATAGTATCATGGTCATCACCATAAAACTACCGTACCATCACGCCTTATTTCAGAAAATAAAGGTTTTTAGTATTTTTGCAGGTTGATATGGGCTAAGAGTGAAAAGGGGACAATAACGTGGTGACTAAGTACATTGAAATGGTGGAAAATTGGGACATAAAACTCAAAAACTTACTAGAAGCAAAGATAAAATACGTATAAGCACTTGCACGAACTTTCAAGAATATATTCAGCAAAATGAAAGCATAGTTTGAGAGAACAAAAAAACATAATGATGGAAACAATGAAAAAAATTTAATTAATCAGAAATGATCATGAAATATGTCCATTTATACCAAATGGTATGACTATTTGAAGTCATGGATAACGTCCAAGTAGTGTCCTTAACATGAGCACAAAGTAGCTGCTAATAAACAAGGCTTGATGCACAAATTTGTTGTCCTCTATAGAGTTATACTCGCTATATAAAAAGGACAGGTATCATACACGGCGACAACAAGCAACTTGTACAATCAGATATTGATCATACCCGGGACAATGAGACTATGAGATATTGACCGGGTGTGTCATCATTTCCCTAGCAATATGTTTTTAATCTCAAAGTGACAGATTTCTATAATCTAAAAATTCAATTAAATTTCATCATCGCCTTAATGACTAACATTAATCGAAAGTTCTATCTTGTTATCAAGAGGGGTAATTAACCATAGGGGCTTACAACCATTGGAAACCTCAAACTCAAAATATAAAAAGTCCTCATAAAGTGAGAGGAAATCTCTATATAGTGTTTTATCTAAAATTTCATCTGTCTTATAAGAATTTGATCCGAAATATATAGTAAACGCTCTCATCATTATATTTTCGAGAGGGGCAGGAGATACAAATTTTTGGAGCTCATAGCTTTCTGGCGACTTTGCTGGGCAAGGTTTCTCTTTTCATCTTCGGCTAGTTATATAATTATTATAGTAACAACTTAAAAATGATTTCAAAAAATAAAAATGAGATGTCAAAATTGCTTTTATATATTGTAATTACTCAAAGCATCAGTAAATTTTGTTTGGAGAGCATTAGGGCATAACCCTTGGATCTCAATTCAAGGGTTTTCTACCGAAAGATCCCATCAGAAAACAAATCCTATATGGTAAGCATCGGGGCATAACTCTTGGATCTCAATCCAAGAGTTTGCAATTGAATGATTCCATCATATCTCAATTCAAGAATCTGCAATTAAAAAGTCCCAACAGAAAGACAATTTATTTGATGAACGGAGTATGACACTTGAATCTCAATCCAAGAGTTTGCTACCCAAAGACCCCAATAGAAAAACAAACTCTATCAAGTAAGCATTGAAGTATGACACTTGATTCTCAATCCAAGAGTCTGGTATTAAAAGCACTCAAAGGAAAGACATTATGTTTGGTGATCATCAGAGTATAACACTTGAATATCAATCTAAAAATCTAATACTAAAAAATCTCAATAGAAAGATATAATGTCTAATAAGCATCAACGCGTGACCTTTGAATCTCAATCTGAGGAAGCTACCACCAAAAAGTTCCATCAAGAAGAGAAACTCTATTTGATCAGTATTGAGAAATGACATATGAATTTCAATCCAGGAATCTTTCATCGAATGGTCCCAACTATAAGCTCTTCATGGTGAGCATTGATTTTGTGATACTTGAGCTTCAAGTCAAAATATCCACTATCGAAAAATCTCAGCAACAGCTAAATTTGAATAACACTGCTACTCAAGATAATATTTTGTGTTAATAAGTTGAATGATAAGGCATGGTGTTCAACTTTTAGAGTGTCAATAAACCAATATACCAATATTGGAATTGAGAAGAAGAAATTTCAACTAGAAATTATCATGTGTAGTTAATACTCTAAAGAGTTCTTTTATTCTTTAAAATAAGAATAATCCCTTCTAAAGAATCCCATTATTTATGACCACTATCCAACCTAATGGTGTGGACATTCCCATCGCTAATGTTAAGGCCTTTTTTTTTTTGTATTTGTTCTGAACAACATCAGGAAGCCTCACTTTGCTAAAATATCTATATGTCCTGCACTTCAGCCTGCACATAAAATAAAATCTCAGCTATGAAGAAAGCCATCACTATTCTTGGAGAATGAACTTGAGAAGATTTTATCTCGGTGCATTTTCCTTAGATTTTATTCTTGGAAGCTTGATAACTCAAAAATAACTTAAGAAAATCTCCCTCGGTGAGCATCAAGACGTGCACCAGAATCAAGTGTCTGGTATTCTGAATGATCCCGATGGAAGGGTGAACAAGTATGAAAGTTTGTGCCTCATGAATATGAAATAATCGGAGAATGAACTGGCATGACATCTGATTTGGGCTCTCAAAAATCAGCCATTAACAAAATTAATTAAAGATATATATTGAATAAGGTTCATTGATGAATATCCTAATAATCAACAATTCAGAAAGTTTGTCAAAGATCCCATCATTAGCTAGCTTTAACCCTAAATGCAGCTAGGTTATTAAATTTACGCCATTAGAATATGACACTGGTCATTGCTCACACTCTGGTAAATTGAGAATAGTTGAATGAAGCATATCTTCAACCCCACGAGTTGAGGGGTAATCAAATTTTTGCTAGTAGGATACAACTTTTTCATTCCCCATTCTCTGGTAAATCATGAACAATTGAATGCGAGATATCTTCAAGCCAATAGGTGGAGGGGTCATCACTTTTTTAGTAGGATATGAGTTTGATTATTCCTCTATCTAATAAATCAAAAGCAGAGAAATAAAGGGATATGTTCAACTTCGGTTGGTGACAAAATTATCGCATTCAAGCCGAAAGAGAAAAACTCCAAAAAGTCAAATATTTGAGTTGATATCATGCTTAAAGCCTAGATGGTCAAGATAAGGAGATTTCTCATTTCATTTAGGTCAATATCAGACTTCAGGCCAAGTATTTTTTTAGGTCATTTGAGTTGACAACATACTCCAAGCCGAGATCCCAATAATATGCAATCATCACTAGAATTCCTTTTATAAGAGAGGGTGGCTTTCTGTGTTTCATTTGGGTTGAGTCTTTTGTCAAAATTCTCAAATATATTCATTACTCACATGAAAATCCCACGGTTAGACAGGGGACATTTTCTTTTAATTTTTACTTGGGTTAACTTTCTGCTTTAAGCTAAAATCTCCAAGATACTTATCAATTATCAAAATTTCTTTGTGTATGGCAGATAGTTCATTATTACTTGGGTTGACATCGCGTTCTAAGTAAGATCCCCAATTATATTCACCTAGTGCAAAATTTTCTTTATCTATCAGATACAAGAGGTCACTTCCCCTTTATGGGTTGACATGGAGCATTGGGCTGAGATCCTCAAATATGTTCATTTTATCATTTGGGTCGATATCATCACCAATAAGAGTTCCCTAATTGAACATTTAACACATCAATGCCAAAGCTTTATTCAAGTGATTGAGCAAAAGTGCATTTATCATTATACAAGTTATACTCAAGGCAATTTCAAAAATAAGAGGTTCAACTTTCAAACTTTCTACAATTCTAAAAATCAAGCGAGAGAATTTTAAGTTTGTGAGTTTCAACATGTCAAGTTGAAGAAACACAAGTTCTTCTATAACTCAAGTCTAGAACTTGAGCGAGTTTTAAACATATGACATCAATTTTAAATATAGTTGAGCCGCTAATAACTCTCCTCAATCAACAAGCTCAAATATGGTCGCAGTGAAAGAGCACCTGTTTGGTTCATCTAATGGCAATAGCTTCCACACCCAAGCTTATCTATCTCGAGGAGTTAAGCGTTCGAGACTTCGGATTCTATCAATTGGTCAACAAATCACGACAAAACTAAAGAAATAATTCTTGCTAAAAAAAAATCAAACTGTGCTTGATGAAACATCACATTGTCTGATCAAGCATAAAGCACAAATTGAAACATCACTTTCTTCACATTGTCTGATCAAGCATAAAGCACAAATTGAAGAAACTTCTCTCTTCATCAATAATTCTAATGAAATGCAAAGCATGAGCTAAAATGAGGTAGCTTTAAACTCCATACCAAGCACAAGAGTGAAATTTTATCATCAAATGCCATTTATTTTTGTTCAGGTTGACATCATGTTATAACACGAGATCTACAACTATATTCAGCTTGTATTAGGCTTTCCCTTCATATCAATACAATGAGCTATGTATACATTTATTTAGGTTGGCAAGTCGAGATCCCTAGATATATTTAGCAAGTAAAAATTCTTTCTATTTGTCAGAGAGGCTACTTATCTTATTTGGGCCAACATTGGGGGTTTCGAGTTGAAATTCTCAAATATGCTCTTTCCTTTTCAATTTGAGTTGACATCAAGCTTAGGGTTGAGATTCCCAAATAAGTCATATGTATTATTATTTGGGTTGATAAAGTTATATTTAATCAAGGGAGCGTAAAAAAGTATATCTTTAAACAAGTTACGTTCAATGCAATTTCAAAAGTTAGAGGTTCATCTCTTGATTGTCGTGATTCTAGAAGTCAAGCGAGAGTTTGTTGAGCCTATGAGCTTCAACATGTCAAGTTGAACAAGAACAAGTTCATTTACAACTCAAGTCTAAGAAACAAGCATGTGTTGATGGTCAAACTCAACAACCTCAAAAAAGGTCGAAACGTTGCAATCTCTAATCACTCAACAAGCTCAAATATGGTCATGGTAAGAAAACCCCTAATTTATCCATCTAATGACAATAGTTGTCTTACCCAAGCTTATCCAGCCAGAAGACTCAAGTGATCTAGTCTTCAAATTCTATCAAAAAATCAACAAATCCAGGCTAAACCAAACAAATGTGCCCCGCTTAATAGAGAATCAAGTAGAGCATGATGTCATCATCAAATTGAAATATAAACTTCCCTCATAAGGATCCACATTGTGCTCTAATTCAAGATCCTCGATTATGTTCAGTTCACATTATACTTTCTCTTCCTACAAGATAGAGAGTTATCTATATTAATTTGGGTTGGCATCGAGCTTTAATCCAAGATTCAGTATATTTAACAAATTTTCAAAATTTTCATTTCGAGTAAATAATGGTTATCAATTTTATTCAAAGCAAATTTGCAGATCATGGGTTGCCATCAAATTCAAAGTCGAAATCTCTAAGCGCCTTAGGGTGTGTTTGTTTTGGAGTTTCAAACCACATTTTGGGATAAAATAGAGTTTCAAACATTTATCACAGACCGCACTTTAAAAATAAAATTTTCAAATAGAGCAACAGCTTCTGGAACATCAGTTTTTGAACAATAGATTTTCTATAGCAACTTTTGAACTCAGATTTCATACAACCACAACTGTCTCAAACACACCTTTGAAATTTCTTCATCAGACAGGGGCCCCTTTTTGAGATATTACCAAGTTCAAGGCTAAGATCCCCAACTAAAAGGATCAACATTGTGCTCAAGGCTAAGATCCCCAAGCATCAACTAGGTGACATCACGCAAAATGCTGAAATCCCCAAATATATCTGCTAAGCACAAAACCAGGACAGAAGGAGGCCAAAAAATTTAAAAATATATTAAAATTAGAACTTCACCAAGCCCGTCAAAACAAAAGGCAAAGGGCTAAAGATTTTTTTAGTTTCCTGACAAGGCTGTAGAGACAATTTAGGTCGTTTCCTTCAACAAGTTCTCCAAAGTATGAAATGTGAAGGCATGTTCACACTTCGACAAATCAAGAATAACAAATCAAGTCCACTTCATCAAATATGTCAAAGATGAAAGCACATTGTCGAAGGTATGTTCAATTTCATGATGAATTGATAGAGACAAATGAAGGCAACTCATTCACAAAGTCCATCAGAGCACCAATTGATTACAAAAGAAAATCCAAACATCTAAAATCATCATCAACAGGTTTACGAAACATAAAGTTAGACCCAAGAAGGGCATTGACATCTATAAAGATTCTTGGAGATCGGCAAAGTCAAAAAGTTAAATAAAGATCTTTAGAAATTTGTATATTCAACCAACTTGCATCAAACATAATTCGCACTAGAAGCAAATTATATTTGTTGGGGGCATTTGTTGACACACACACACACACACACACACACACAATCCCAAACTTAATTTGGTCGAGCATGATAGAGGTGGCGACAAACAAAGAACACGACAATGCACTCATTGGGTACAAACAACTTTGATCGTCATCAAGATCATCCAAATAATGTCTGTTTGTGAGATGATCTAAGTTGAAATGATGAAGATAATTGGCCCGCAATATGAAACACAAAATCTAGATATGTGAGGGGCTAACAACATGTTTCCAACGAGCAGAAATGACGAGCATTTGTGAGGTGAAATAAACAAACCATATATATATATATATATATATATATATATATATATCTATATAAACAATAATTTCATTTTAATATATGTATTATATATTAAAAAAATCAATTTTCAACTTTGTGCCCTCCCCGTACCTGTGCATGCCCCACTTCCATACTCGAAATCCCACTCATCCTATTATGCCGAAAGAAAAAAAAAGAAAAAAAGCTCGCTCATTCCTCACTCTACTGGCAACCAAGATCGAAATCAACCACCTCCCTTCGCGCTATTCTCATGTCTTCATGCAAGACAGAACTTAGATCTACATCTTACTTCCTCCCGCAATCGAAACCTAGCTCATGTTCCTACGCTTACAAGCGACGCGCAACCACTTGCCTTGCCTTACACGCAGAATCACACACAAGTCTTCCTTATCCCTCAAAACATCTCGTCATCCAGCTTCACCTTGCTGCAAAGCTCCCTTTCCAATCTAATGTCGGTGACACCAATCACTCTCCCGTCTCCTACTAGACGTTGGATACCTACCTTATGCCAACCAATTGAATCCCCATACCGAAACCCATCTTCCTCCTCAGTCATGGACGTTGCCTGCACCTGATCCCAAGCCACTCCTCCCACACATAGCTCCACCGTTAACACGCGATTTCAGCCTCTTTTCTCCAATTTCCTCTCTTATTCTTTTCAACCTCTTTGCTTTGTTTGATTTTAGCAGCAAAACCACCCTTGGCTGCCGCTCTCATGCGAAATCTCATCTCCTTCCATCAGCGACACACGAGCACCTAACTCCTATCTGATACTTCCTATTCCTCTTCACGAATCAACTTTGTAGTCTTTGACACAATCTCATCTCCTACTATAGCTACCGGAAATGAAAAAAGTGCATCGATTCAAGACAAATGTCAAAATGGAAAACTAAGGAAAAGAATGTCATAAATATTTCCTACAGTTTGGATCTCACCCCAAAACTTTAAATTGTAGCATGCGGCTCTCTGCAGATTGCAAGACTAAGCCTGCTATAGTGCAGGATCGCAAGATCCTTCAGCCGAGCAAATTCAAGAGAAGAGGGAGAAAGAAGATGAAAGGTATGCAACATTTAACAAATCCCAAATCAAATCCCTCTATCTAATTGAACCAAGCTATAGCATGCAAGGTTAAATGTGGAGTGTCGGTTTGGAACAGTGATGGGACTAGGGAAGGAGATTAAGATTAATTAAATTAATAAAACATTATAACTTCATAATTTTATGTCTTCTCATGAGTTTCAAATTCATTTGTAATGATGTATATCAAATTGATCAATTTTATATATAGACTTTTATAAAATTGCTCCAGTCGAATTTCGAGTGATGTGAAATTTAGGGATATACCTTAAAATTGCCAAAATTTGATGTTACAGCTCACATCTCCTTATAAAAAAATACATCTTTTAAATTTCTAAATTATATGAATAAAAAAATATTTATGTTGCATTTCTTCTTCCTTTTCAAATGTAGCTTCTTTTTCAAGTTTGTGCTTCCACTTTATCTTAATAAAAGGAACATGTTTGTTTCTTAGCTTCTTAACATCAATTTCTAAAATACTTCTAGCTTTTTCAAAATAAGTTAAATTTTTCTTTACTTCAATGTCTTCATTTGAAATCCTCTGGTCAGAATTTGAAATCTATTTTCTCAATATTGAGATGTGAAATACATCATGAATACCTGACATATCAACAAGTAAAGATGGTCTGTAAGCAATTGGACCAATCATTTCTATAATTTCAAGAGGACCGAATTACCTATCAACTTATTTTCTTGACCAAATCTGACTTATATATTTCATTGGCTAGACTTTTAAAAATACATAAGAATCAATTTCAAATTCTTTTACTTTTGTGCTTTGGATCATAATATTTCTATTGTCGATCCTGAGTAATTTTTTATCACTCTGATTAACCTTACCTTTTTTATAGTTTCATCAATTAACTCAGGACCTAACATTTGACACTCGCCCACATCAAACTAACTTGATGAACTTTTGTATTTCTTGTCATGTAGTGTTTTATAAAGAACCATTTTGATACTAGATTGATCAATATTATTGTAAGTGAACTCGAACATCAGAATGTAATCTTCTCAATTGCATCTAAAGTAAAGAGCACAAAGCCTTAACAGAAATTCCATCACCTGAATTGTCATTTCTGATTGTCAGACAGTTTGTGGATGAAATGTTGTGCTAAGATGCAAATGTGTGCCTAAGTTTTGTTAAATGTCCTCCCACAACACGAACATGAATCTTTAATCTCTGTCAGAAACAATAACTTTTGAAACACTGTGCAATCTGATGATTTTTTTTTTACATACAATATGGTCAAATTTTCAACTGTAACTGTGGATTTGATTGGTCAGAAAAGAGCTGACTTCGTTAGCCAATCAATAATGACTCAAATATCGTCGTGTCTCTGCCTGGATCAAGAAAATCCCATAATTAAATTCATAGCAATTTTTTCTCATTTTCATTCAGGTGTAGGCAATGATTGTAGCATCTGTTGGGTTTCAGATGCTCAACCTTTACAATGTAAAAGTTTAACATTTAAACAAATATTTAGCAACATCGATTTTCAAACATGGCCACCAGAATATCTATTTCAAGTCCTTATATATTTTAGTGTTGTCTAGATGAATTGTACAACTTGAAAGATGAATTTCATATAGAATTTTATGTTTCAAATCAAAATCAACAGGTACTCATGATTGTTTATTTTTGATATTACCACCTTCATCAACAATTTAACCCGACTTCTTTCCTGATTGAAGTTGTTTAAGGAGTTTTAGATATTCACTACTAACTCTGCTGAACCCATAAAATACTAACCTAAAATGTCTTTTTTCCACAGATTCACAAACTGGTATTTCTGTTTGTGGTTGTCCAACTTACATTCTGATTTAATTTTCTTCATATGAAATTATTCTACCTTGCCAAAATATTCTCTTGTTTGCCTGGGATTGTCATCATTGACTAATAAAGTTCAACTCGTTTGCAATTCATCTGACTCTTTCAACTATCACTCAAAAATCACTGACTCCGAACAGTGCTAGAGTCAACCTCAACTGAACTCTGAGGCCGGACAAAAATCTGTGGCACTTTTCTTCTTACGTACTGACAAAATGAACTTCATTTCTGAAAAGAGAAGTAAATTCTAACTCATTTTGCATAACTAATTTGGACCCTTGAGTCAAATTAAAAATTCATCTTGTAATATGAATCCAGTCGAAGGCAAAAAAAAAACAATCCTTGAGTACTCTGACAAAATTTTCCCAAGATATTCATGGAAGTGGTGTCTATTGAAATTTCTCTCTATGTTGCGTTGTCATCACCTCTCTGCTTCATCATCTAACATGAAAGTTGTTAGCACCACTCTCATGTTTTCTGGATAAATCAAATCATCCATAATCTTCCCAATCCTTAGCAGTTATAAGGTCACTGGTATACTTGAATGCAAGTGGCTTAAATGTCTAAAAAATCTTCAAGTGTTGATCAATTTATGTCCCAAGTTCATATCAGGACCCTATAATAAGGCACAATATTTCAATAACAGTCATTTTGTCAACCACTTGTGATATCAACTGAATGATGCCCTACAACTCAGTGGTTCTAACTTTCTCATTTACTATGTTCTGATTATCATATATGTTCAAGATTTTTTTCAGCTTGTATTCCTTGCTCTGCAATTGGCCTAGAAGACTGACTCTCAGTACTTCTTGGTTGTCCTTCAGGCATATTCATTTGAATTAACATAATTTAATTATTCAAACATAATTTATCATCTAATCGTTATGTCGTGCATGCATGATACCTTAAGTTATGTTGCACCCACCACAGATGCAACAACCTATAACTACGTATAAATCAATTCATATTTGATCTCGCCTTACTTCTAAATCCAATACGCTTCTATCATCCTTTTCACCACTAACCACTTGCAGTATCAACTAAATGATGCCCTGTAACTCAGCAACTCTAATTTTCTCATTTGCTCTGTTCTGATTATCATATATGTTTAAGATATTTTCAATTTTTGTTTTTTGCTCTGCAATTGGCCTAGGAGACTATTCTTCAGTACAATCTAATTCTCTTTCAAGCATATTTATCTGTATTGACACAATTTATTATTCAAATGTAATTTAGCATATAATAATTTTCATGCATGCATAACACCTTAAGTCACATGAGTTACTCAACTTAGATACATCACTCTATAGCTCTAGATAAATCAAAAATAACTTAAGTCATAAGAGTTATTGACCAAAAAAAAATATATTGAGATTTTCATAACTATTTTATACTAATATTGATGATATTGCACTTTAAAGAAGGGTATTTTTTATGTTTTGTTGCAGATATGTTGAATTATAATCATTGGAGCAAAAAGATGCAAAAAAAAGCGAATTTGGAGCAAAAAGAACCAAAATATGAAAATTAGAGCCCAACGACGCCGACGAAGGGTTTTTCACGAGAGTCCGGAATCAAATATTCTAGAAGGCCGTCGACGGCGCCATCGAGATCGCCGACAGCGAGAACGACAATTCTCTTAACAGGTGCATTGAATGTGGACGATTTTTTAAGGGACGATTAGGCACCCCTAGGAAAACTCTTCTACAACTATAAGAGAAACATTTGAGCCAAAAAAAGAGGAGCCCTGTGGTGGTCTCCACTGAGTTTTTGTTGTTTGTAGAGTGTAGAGAGTTTAATTTAGGGTTAGTATTGTGAGAAATTCTTCGAAAAATTGTAAGAGTGGAGAGAAAGTGAGATTTCTTCTTCCTTGTCGCTTAAAAGAAGAATTCTGTGTGTTGTAAAGAAAGGAAGAGATTCAGAGGAACTTCGAGGAGTTTGTTTGTGGAGAAATTAGAGATAAGTGGTATTTACTTATTTAAGTTTGTATGACTTTGCTTTTATATATAAATTCTAAATTTTGTCGTACATTCTCCATGAGTTATGAATAATTTTCTCTTTCTTATTATCTTGAGATTTTGTAAAATAGTAATTTGAATTGGTTGAGAAATGAGAATGTTAAAGAAGTTGTGATGATCTTTTCACTTCAATCTAAATTTACTTTCAATCTAACCAATTGATTTGTTAAAATATGTTGAGTTTTACAAATAAAGTAAAGATTACATCCAAGATTTAAAGAGGTCAAAGAACTGAAAAGTGGGGGCAAAAAAAAAAGGAAATAAAATTATCGAGTGTAAAATTGGAGATTTTAGAGTGACAGACTAAAATCCTCAATTCAATTATATCATTTGGGTGTTGAAGTGTAGATGTTAGCCCTCAAACGAGTGGAACGTGGGAGCTCCGAAGAGAGAGTCGGTATCCTCCCAGCCTAGCCACAGATTCAGTAACCAAGCATAGAAATAGTCAATATTTTTTATGTCTGGACAAAAGGGTAAAGAATAGACATGCTCATATTTGACACAATACAATTTGAACTAATTCATTTTATCCATTCACTTTAATTTCTTGACAAAGAGAATAATGTTTTCTTATATATTGAACTTCACATTAGAAACTTTATTAGTAGAATTAGTTAATTAAGAGTTTGTTAAAATTACATATTTATATCAATTGTCTATTAGTGGCAAATAAGCAATTTGAACTGTATTGTTGTGACTAAGTACTGATTTTTTAAATCCTAGTTCGTAGCCTCTAGTATTACTCCTTGTTGGATCGATATCCAGCACTCCTTTAGAGTTTTGTATTACTTGAGCGGTACGTATACTTGCGTTGATAAGTGTGACTTTGCAATTAATGAATATTTTATACACATTTTTATCAAATTTATAACCGTTGTCAAGTTTTTGGTGTCGTTGCCGGGGACTTAAATCTTCTAGCAACAGTATCAAATTCTTGTATTTTTAAGCATATATAAAGTCGTTGTCAGTTACTCACCTCAGATGCATCAATCTATAGCTCTAGATAAATCAATTCATATTGATCTCATTCTTATTTCAAAATCCAGCACGCTTCTATCATCCTTTTCATTCACTAACCATGCTCTGATACCACTTTTTGTCACCCCAACTGACCTACCTTAAAAGTCAACTACGATGCAACAAAAGCATACGATTTGATCAGACTAAATTGTCATCAGCATTCGTCCTGACATCTATTGGGTGATAAACTAGTTTAACTAAATCCCCACAAACATACTTAATATATTTTATTTCATAATTTATTCATATTTACACATATATATCCATACAGAGAAGTTAAATCTAACATAATAAAAATATGTGCCCAAAACTCTGTACAAGTTCTTAAAACTATCATGCAAAAATTGTACAAATCACACATGGCTACTCGCACGGTGTCTCTTGCTCTTCCTTAAAGCCAACAATGTAGAGTGAATAACAAGCTAGCAAAAAAATAAAAGCTATGAATAAGATTTTATAGACTGAAAAAAAATAACATGCATGCTCATATGTAACTCATGAGCATGTCCACAATACACATCACATTATACAATAATCACATAAAATGTATAAAAAAAAGACATGTAATATAGAAAAACATGAAATCTGTATAAAACATGAAATCATCATGAATGTGTAATCATAAACATATTCGTAAGAATCATCAATCTAATTATAGAAATGTCACTTGTAATTATATGTCATAACACATGTAATAATCATATAAAAGATGTAAAAGAAAAAACATATAATGTAGAAAAACATGAAAGCTGTATAAAATATGTAATCATCATGCATGTGTAATCATAAGCATATTTATAAGATTTAACAATTTAATCATAGGAATGACACTTGTAATCATATATGCATCAACTCTTTTCATATTATGCCATATCATTGAGTCGTCATCTAGCCCGAAGGCTACATCAACTATTGATAAAGGTTGAAACCCCAACACATCACTTATCAATAACTCCTGTGTTACCAAAAATATTCTACATTCAGTTATCATCTGATCTCAACAGTTCTGAGAGTTTCATCTCTGTTTGAATACTAGAAGTCAAGAATCTCATCATTTCCTATTATTTAGAATTGTAAAATCATGTAGTAACCTACCTATAACATTACTTAAATCATAATTCTTGTAATAAACATTCATCATAAACATTTTATATATTATATCCATGAATCATAGTAAATGAGTACAAGCAAGTAATAATTTTATAAGCGTGTTCAACCTTTCTTTTTCTTTCTTTACATGTGCATGCTCCTTTGAATTTAATACACTGATATATGTGGTCCAACCATAATTTTGCTACTTAGGTTATAAATACTATTTGATCTTTATTAATTCTATTTGATCTTTATTGATGATTTCTCACATTTCTGCTGCCACTCACAAATGTAAATTCATTAAAATGATTCATATACAATTTAACAATTGTACTCGCATACTTCGATCTAATGGTGGGAGTGAATACAAGAGTTTTTGCCTTAAAAACTTTCTTAAAACCAACAGTATACTCCATCAATTCTCATGTCCTTACACTTGCACAAAATAGAATTGCAGAGCGTAAACATTGACATCTCATTAAAACCACACGAGCATTATTTCATGACACATCTCTTCCCCTTAAATTTTGGCGGGACACTGTACTTGTTGACGCTTACCTAATTAATCGAATGTCTTTCAAAAAATACAACATTAAAACCACCTTAAAAGCTTTACAATCACCAACCTACATACTCCCATCTCAAAGTGTCTGGTTGTTAAAGTTATCCCTCGTTACACTCTCATATGCCACATAAGCTTGCACCTTGCTCCCAACCTTGCATATTTCTTGGGTACTCCTGCGATCATAAGGGCTTCAACTGCAATGAACACAACCAAGTCAAACATTTCATATCTCAACATTTAGTATTTGAGGAACATGTCTTCCCTTACAACTCTTGAACTCCATCGAATACATCTCCACCACATCCCTCTTCAATCTCCAATCCCTTCTTGTACCTACATCTGCATCTCAAACACATTCACCCTCATTTGGCATCAATCAAGGGCTCCTTGTACAAAATACACCATCTGCATCCACTAAAATCTCTTCCACTACTACATTGCCGCCTCCTATGCCAACTGCTCCAATACCACAATCCATAGACCAACATCAATCCCATCTTATTAACCGAAGAAAAACCAGGAGGATCAAGTTGGTGCACAAACTTAACTTCCTACATCAACGAATATATCCTCCAGATCTCACTGCCTACACACATGCAACCAAGTGTGCTCATTGAAGGAAAGCCATGAATGAAGAATTCTTCACCCTTCAAGCCCAGGGTACTAGGGTACGCGTTCAGCCACCGACTGATTAACAGCTTCTCGAGTGTCATTGGACATATTGTACCAAATAAAATTTGGATGGGACGGTGGCACGATATAGAGCTCAACTGACTGCTCAAGAGTATAATCAAGAGTATGGAGTGAAGTACTACGAGACATTTAGCCCTATGACCAAGAAGACAACTCTCTGAGTGTTCTTCACCATCGCTTTCAATAAAAACTGACTCATAATAAAATTTGACGTTTGTAATGCATTTCTCCACAGCACATTGTCTGAAAATATGTATATGAAACAACCGGCGGGTTATGTCGACCCTCAGTTTCCTAAACATGTGTGTCCACTCAAAAAGGCATTGTATAGACTCAAACAGACAATTAGGCAATAGTTTATAGTCATTTTTATTCACGAAGGTTTTCAAATCAATAAGACGGGCCCATCATTGCTCATCTCGCACAAATTCGAGTCAAAGTTCTCTATACTTCTCTATGTCGACAACATATTCATTACCAAAGAAAGTATGGTTGTCATTCAGTCCCTCACCACTCGTCTCATCTCATGGTTTCGAATCAAACAACTCGGTCATGTCTCTCGATTCTTAAGAATTGAAGTTACTCGCAATGATAGCTACTTAATTATGGATGAGCAAAGCTATCTCACTTGGATTCTCCTACAAACCGATATATGGGATGTAAAGCAGTCTCCACTCCTTTGCCAAGCAAGAGAAAGTATTCTCAACAACACGCAGCCTATGACAAATCCTACAAAATTATTACAGGAACTCTCCAACACATGCATTGTCCTGCTACTTATCACTTCCAACTTCTAAAATGTGTATTAAGGTATTTCCATGGCACAATAGACTACGACATTAAAATTTCACATTGTAAATTGAGTCTACAAACTTACACAGATGATAATTGGGTCGGAGATGCAAAAAACCGCCAGACTACTACTGGAGTTTGCACTTTCTTAGAGAATACTCCCATCTCCCGGGTAGTAAAGAAGCGGCATATTGTTCGTCGCTCATCCACAAAAGCGGGGTATAGAGAGCTCATTGCCACAACCTCTAATATAATGCGGCTAATGCGCCTCCTTGTTGAATTCAGTGCGAACCAATCACATCTAATAAAAATCTATTGTGACAACCGTCTATGGCCATTTCTACTAATTCGGTGTTCCATATCCACACTAGCCATACCGAGATCGACTGTCACTTTATTAGGGGTCAGATTCAATTTGGTCTACTTCAAACCCACTACATTAATAGGCAGGACCAGCCTGCTGATATCTTCACAGAACCTTTGGCGAAACAATAATTCAAATTTCTGCCATCCTAGCTTCAGGCCTACTCCAAGAACCATCAGCTTGAAGGTGCTTACCATGTTAACCCTACAAATGTTTGTGAGAAGGATATCAATATCTTAAATATGGCCGCAAATTAGTTGGGGATGAGATATCTTTAAAGCATCACAGAGCAAGCAGAAAAATATGTTGATTTCAAATCTCTCTACTAAGTCCATTTGTTGAGGTAATTGTGTTAATAAAGCACGATGCAGCTACAACCATGACAAAGTAATGATGAAGACAGAAGCATCTATGAATATATGTGGATGGACTTGTAACTGATAAGATTGGCATAAGAATTCTTAAGTAAACAGTATTAGGCAATGGGAACTAGTTCCGTTAAAAAAATAAAGAAGAAAACACCCAACATTCTCAAAAAAAAACTAAGAAAAAAAACACTACCATTTCAGTGTTGTTGCCCCACTAGCATACCTGTGTCACTTATTTTTCGAATTGCCATATTCATAGTATCTGCAACATATATATTTCCCCTATCGTCCACAGTTAAACTCTTTGGGTGATTCAACCTTGCTTCTCGTGGCTTTCCATCAACATGACCAGGATAACCTTCTGCCGAACCAGCAACAAGTTTGGGCCTACTGTCTGCAAAAAAACAGCAACAGAAATCAGGAAATATGAGTAGTTGTAATGAATACAATTAGGAAAGGTGAAGCAATTTTTCAGATGTTCTTTGGCTCCCAAGTAAGAAAAATGGGGATATAGCACAAGACAAGAGCAGCTACTGTTCAAGAATAAAAGAACTATCAAAATGGGAACTCAAATGCTGATGACATGAATAAACATTGTTCAAGGCTTTGTAGGCCTGTTCAAATAGTAAAATTTACATACCTAGCACACAATTCTTATGTATTTACGTATCTACCACCTAAACTTTCGCATTAACGTACCTAGCACACAAATTTTATGTATTTACAATCTCAAACTTAAACTTTTGTGTGTACAAAATAGCACTTCAGTGTTTTAAACCTATACATGAAAAGATGTACTTCACATCTAAAAAACTGATAATAGTATTATTTTTATTGTGATATTAAAGAATTGAAAGCTACGAGCGTAAATATGAAAGTTTAGGTGTGAGATATGTAAATACATGAGAATTGCCTGTTATGTTTGTAAATGCCTCATTGTAAAAATGATCCATAAAATTTTTAAAATACTAGCAATCCATTTTCTATTTTTAATCAATGCAGTTGTACCTATTTTTATTCCATAAACACATCACAAGGGACTTTACCTTTTTTTTCGAAATGGTACAGCAACAGCAATTAGCAACAAAATATAGTTATTCCAGTCAACCACTGATTGGGAAGTCTAGAAAAATACAACATGAATTGAGATGTTAAATACAAAAGACTTGTTCTTTTTCTAAGCAAACAAGTAAAGGATGAGCCCAGGAAGTTAGCACTTATTCTGTTAACCTCTTTTCGAGGTGGCAGACCCCAAATACATTTGTAATTTCTCAGTTTCAGTATCATTTAACACGTACCCAATCTGAAACAGTCTCGGACAAATTGATAAAAAGGAATGGAATGACAGCACAAATGAACATATAGTTTAGCCCTTCTTAATCAGCGACAAAGCTAATTTAGTGTAAGAAGTGCCTGGTCTTCATTGGTGTATGTCATAATGACTTTGTTGTATAGATAATGAAGGAAGAGTAACACAAGGATGAGATAATGCACCAAGGATAAATGTAGGTGCTGTAAAGCACTTGGAATATCACAGTATGGTCAAAAAAAGTATAAATTAATAAAGTAGAAGCCATTAAAATCATCAATATTAGATGGTTGCATGTTTCATCAAGTTTCCCCAAGAGAAATTTGGACTCCTAATGAAAATTTCTACAACAGAAAATATTAACGAACAGAATAATGCATTGATTTACAAATTGCAAAGATTCTGAAAATGTGTTAGAGAACATGAAATGAATATGTTTAATACAACAAAAGGAAGTTAAAAGTTTTGGTGTTGATAGGCTAATAGTTAGGAATGAATATGCGGACAAAATTGTCCCCAAGTGATCCAAATAAAACCAAGCGCCTCAAATATTAAACAATTCAGAAGAAATCAAATTACATACTTATAAGAGAAACAATAATTGCCTTGAGAATTCTAATTGCTTCTGGGAATCCCTAAAGAATGCAACATATTTAAATAGAGTACAATTACTACAGATTAGATAATCCAAACAAGAAGACAAACAACATTATTTTCTATCACAATACAGCGTACTTCTGCAGAAACATAACGAAAGGTAGATCTAACTATTTACAGTATCACACCGCAAAAAGCCAACCAAAAACACAGCTCAGCCCCACTAACTAAATGGCAATAAACTATTGAAGTGCCTAAAAACATTCTCCTCCTCGCAGAAAATCATTACGAAACTACAAAACATGCGTAAGAGCCAAAAGGTAAAAAGGTGAGAAGAGCAGGAATCTCGCGCATAACCCACCAAACCTTCGGGTAAAAAGAGAAAGATCTAACAAAAGAGCGAGGCTGAAAAAGATGGACTCACATCTGGACAGCGGCAGAGATATCCTGAAAATGTTGCTGTTAACAGAGTCCAGAACCAAGAGCTCGCCGCCCTTGAAGACTTCAATTGAAAATGGCTCAATTCCAAGCTTGCTACCGTCGAACACTGTCTCCACAGTGTACCCACTTTCAAATTTCATCAATGGGCGCCCGGAGATCACTAGAAACAACTAATACAATCAAACACCATCACTAAAATCCCAAACATCAAAGAACACCAACGGCAGAGCTATACCAGTCTTTGGAGCAGAAGTGATCGTCCACAATCGTTTCAAGATTGCTGAGGCGGCATTGGAGAACAATCCACTCACTAACTCTGCAAGAAGGAGGCATATTAGGTGTGAAGGAAATAAAAACGGCGGTGAGAGAAACAAACCCACTTGCAGGAAATGCGGCTGAAACAGAGCAAACCCCACTGAGCACAAGCACCAGAAAAAGGATTGAAGCAAATCCCTGCTTCTTTTCCGCCATTAATGCCAAATCTCCACAAGAGCGAAAGAGGGGGGAGGAACAGATAAAGCAAGCTCCGAGCCCGAGAGAAGCAGAGAAGGGGGAATGCGAGAAGGGAAGTTGATGTCAGATGATGGGAAAGAATAGAAAACTCATCAAGCTCTCAACCTTTTTCTCCTGTTCTACTGTTGCTGTTGGAAGTATGGGCGTGAAAAAGAAGATAAAAGAAGCCGAGAAGCCCGATCTTTGTTCTCTTTTGGTGCAGGAATTAAGGAAATGAAATTGTTACGAAGGGCCATAATGTAATTTTACATTAGAAAGGACATTTACATATGTGCCACCAAATTCTTAAATATTTACACTTAGACATCTAAACCTCTATATTTCTATGGCCCAAATCATTCATATCACATAATGTTATTACTATTTTAACATTTTAATAAATGAAATCAAATATTTTACATCTAGCATGAATCTTAAAATATTGCATGAGTCTCGATGCATAATTTTTAGCAAGAAATATTGAAAGTTTGATAAAAAGTCATCTGAAAGTTTGATTTCAGCAAACATACAATCAAATTGATTGATTCGACGAGACGGACTCATTGATACCAAAATTGATCTAATTTGAATCAAATCAAGCTCATATTAAGACATTAAATCATATTTGAAATTTTTTCGGACACGTTTGAAATTCAAGTTCATAGTCTATTGAGTGTTTCGACAAGAAGAATCCAATGAGCCTAAGATTGCTTAATTCTGACATCGTTAAAACTCTCAAATGTTCATTAAATACTGTCTGATCTAGAGAACTTCTTCGGGCTGTCCAATCAAAGTGGTTCAAATTCTCTCATTAATCGTAATTGTGATTCTACAAATAAAGCCCTACCCCTCTTATGAGAGAGAGAAGAAGAGAAAGAGATTGAAGTTTAAAAAAAAAAACTATAATCTAGCATAACTTCTGTCACCTTCGAGTACTACCGACCACCGTCGACCACCACTTGCCAGCATCACCATCACCATCGATCGACGTCTATTTCTTGTGATAATTTCATCCGCGAGTTGACATTATAACCCAAAAGACTTTGTAACACTTTCCAACCTATGAGACAAAGGGATGAACTTGAAATCTTTAGTTTATAGTTGATGTTTTCAAGAAGTCCAGTAATTTTTTTTTCTTTTACGAGTTTTCCACATAAAAACTTCTCATGTCACTATTTATTGTTTTTTTTTTCTTCTGAGTGTGTGTTGGATTTTTGTGCAACGCTAAGACGATAATTTATTACTCTACCCCCGCGAATCTTCTAATACACATAAAACATAAATATGTTCATGCATTATATATATATATATATATATATATATATATATATATATATATATATATATATATATATATATATATATATATATTTGTCTGCCTGCACATGTAAAAATTAAAGTTTAGATGTTAGATTTATAAATACAATAAAATATAACTGGTATTTATGTAAATTCTCCGTAAATAAACTCGTTTTTAAAATTGTAGGACATATGTTGCCACAACAATAAATCTCAAAATATTTTTGTTAAGGATTATAAATACATAATAATTGTATGATATGCATGTAAATATTTTTTGTATACATATGTATATGTCTGCATGTGTATAATTTTGCTGCAAATATAAAAAAGAATTTTAAGTATTTCTTATATGTTTTAAAATATTTGGCTCACAATTATTATTAGGGTGTAAATGAATGCTAATCTTAATTAAATATAAATTTAAATATTCTCCAACTTTAAACTGCCATTTAAACTTTAGATAATTCTCCTACGTTATCTATGAGTTGCACAAGTTTCAAGATTGCATTTTTTTATTTTTTATTTTATTTTAAAGAGAAGAAGGTGAAGCTTGAATGTGACATTCAAGGTTTGGGAACTTTAGATGTACTGCACGCCTCTTTTGTATTTATATATGAAATACCCAATATTTGATGTTTACTTTTCTATTGCTTTTGCATCATAAACCTATTTATTAAAATATGTACTTCACTTTTAAGGAGATAGAGATGATGATATTTTTTACGTGATGTTAAAGATTTAAGTGATATTTGTAAGTTTGAACTCTTGCTTATCGAGTTATTATCTACTTTGGTCTATTGACATCACAATTTTGTCCTATTGATGTAAGTTCCCAGGAGGTCACTCATACACATACTTAACATTTGAGTTTCTATCAAAATTCTAATCGTGACACCAAAAGATTTCTCAATGTTCAAATATTCAATTTCATTCTACTTGAGGGTGATATCCTCATCAGTTTTCATAACTCGTAATTATTAAACAGACATATAGAATTCTAGAGGTAGTTCTATTGTGAGATTTACTTCCTATCTTTAGGCCTGTGTAATGTTCTAATACCATTTGTTTGTAGCAGTCCGAACTCTTACTCATCGAGATATTATTCACTTAGTCTAATGACCTCAAGGTTTTGCCCCAATGGTTTAACTTCTGAAGTAGTCACACATTCCGAGAGTACTCCCATGCAAGCATGGTTAATTTTGGAATTTATATCTAAACTCCAACTATTACACCAAAAGATACCACAATAAATAAAAGTCTTAACTTCTTCCTACTTAAGGGGTTTTGCACTATGCAAGTAATATATGAATGTTTAAATATTAGATAAGTAAATAAATGAGGTTATTTATATTTTTTTCTTTTCCCCGCTGCTTTTGTTATTATCTTTTTGTTTTGGTCTTCTTTGAATATATTCCCCCACTTCCTTCTCTTTATCTTGCCTTTCTTACCTTTTCACAACTGCATGTGCCTTTTGTTTTGTTGTGGGCATTGGAAGGGGATCTTTGCCTCCACTGCCTTTAGTTCTTGTCCTCCATTATGTCTTCTTCTCTTTCTGTAGATTATATCAGCTGTGGTATTCTATGCTGATTTGATTGATCTAATCAGCTTTAATTTGAATGACTAGAGAATATATCTTGAATGGCATGGGCTGTGCTCCATTAACTTCTTATTTAGAATTTATTTGATTGTTTGAAGTTAGAAATCATGCTTTGAAAAGTAATGAAATTTATTGATTTGATCATTTAGTTGAATATAAATAGGTTTTGATGTTGTCATGAAACTTCATAAATTTTCTCAAAATTTTATAAAAAATGGTGAATTGATTTACACACATAGAATAAGAAATGAACATATGATTATTTTCTATAATATATACTTTTTATTTATAAGAAATTAAATGAGCTTTTAATAACTTGGAAGGAACATGTTGATTATAAGACAGTGATTATGGTTCTAAAAAATTTAAGAAAATCACCATTTTGATCCTATTGAGAATTGAATGTCTCTGACTTTAAATGTTATATCAAAATAATTGATTATTTTTCGTGTTATAAAATTGATAATATGCATAATATTAGTAAATATTGAGATGTTTCTCTTTATAGCATATCAAAATTCTCTCAATCATATGTCTCGATAAGTATGCAATTATGTCTAAAACTCTCAACCATTTTGTCACGGGCAAATAAATCAAAAACAAAAACATGAACATGCAGTTTCGAATCACTTATATTATTCTTCGGGCTCAACTTCCCCTAATAAAACATAGACATTAATTTTTATAAGATTCTGCCCTTCAGACAGCCTGCATGGTGCATGAAATGCAGCATAAATGCTTGCAAACTTTACCATCCTATCTCTAATTCCATTAACTGGTTATTAACAAAATAATACATGGAATCTCAATCTAGTCATCACCATAGAGACTTAGAAATTGAGTTCAAACCATATATGTCATTCCGACCCGAATAATATGCATATGAGGGACACTCATATTTGCAGCACCAGCTCTGCAATTCCTTCTCAGGAATGAATAGAAGTAGTTTATCACAAGCTTCTTTGTGAACCAAGAATCCTTTCTTGCTCTCACATCACCCTGAGCAAGCAGATAAGTGAATCCCGATTCTCTCCCTTCTCTTAGAGCTGAAAGTTCATAATCCAAACTCGGATCTTCAGCCGCCGGCGACGAAGTCGAGGGAATCAACGAGCCATCTTCCACCCCGGCATTCTTGGCACCACCCATCCTCTTACCAGAAAGTAATGGGACGCGAAGCTCAGGAACATCAGGTGACAGTGACCCATTGTCAGCATCGGTTTCTTCTGGGCTCATCTCCAATGCAAGGTCTTTAGCTTCCCTTCTCAAAAACTTCTCCAGGCTCTCCATTAATAACTGCTCGAACGTTTGGTGGTCTTCTTTCCTAACATCTTTGTATCCGTAGCGCGCGACGCATCGAAACATGTGGAATTCCTTGCGGCAAATTCTTCGAAAAAGGAACCGTTCGGTTAGAGGAACGATGGGAACAGGTACGTACTTGATGCAAACGAATACGATGACTGAGTGGACGGCTGGGAGGGCAACGAGAAGCTGGCCAAAGATTGAGGGGATGCCCTGTACCAGCTCATTGTACACAAGTCCAATGCCTGGAACCCTGACGGTTCCGAGCGAGGACCCGAGCTCGGTTATGAAATCCATGGAGATTTTTTCTCGCATCTCACTGCGGTACTTGAGCACACTTCCATAGTTCCAGACGTACATGACGAAGAGGAAGCAAGAAGCGAATGCGAGTGGAAGCCACCCACCTTCCAGTACCTTGCTAAGAACTGCAGATAAGTAGATGAGCTCTATCGTCCCAAATATGGCCGGAAAACTCAGGGCGAGAAATAGGTTGGTTTGCCATATGAGGAGCATTACGAGTGTCACCAATGTAGTGCTCACCAACATCACTAAAACCTCAGCTATGCCTGCAGCATGAGGCTGAACAAGTTAGCATTGGGATCTCTTTTACAAAAGAAAAGGGGGGCATTTTTTACATACCAAGGCCATCATTTCTCTAAAAGTGTCATCTTTATCCAAAGAAATAAAGGAAAATTTGCATGCACATCATTCAATTCTTATATATTTACATATCTAACACCTAAAATTAAATTTTTACATACATGTCACCTTAACTATGCATGACAAGGTGCCTTTCACTATTTAAAAGTAAAAATGGTGGTATTTTTGATGTGTTATGAAAGATTTGGGGGGTATAAATGTAAAAAAGTAAAGGTGTTAGATATGTAAATGCATAAGAATTTTGTGATATGTATGTAAATGCCCAAAAAAAAAAAAAAAAAATTTGAGAATTTAAAAATTGTGCAAAAAGAGAACCACCCAATTCATATGTATTTACATATCACCTAAATTTTATTTTTTACATTTATACAACTCAAATCTTCCGTATCACTTCAAAAATACAATTTTTCATGCATGGGTGAGATGTTATGTCCTTGGTTTTTGACAATTTTTATGCGGGCTATAGATAACCTACCGCAACCCTCTACTTTTCGCATTTGAGACTTCGACCGAGCAATGACAGTTTTACAGGTGGCATGTTATGTATCTAAAAGTTAAAGTTTAATTGTAAACATGTAAATACATAGGAATTTGAGTAGTATTTATGTAAATATTCCAAATATATATAAAAAAAAAAACAGAGCTGCAGAATGCTTCATGTGTGGTAACCTATCGTCTCCACTCTTTATTATATTTCTCAGGAAAGAAGTGGAAATTAAAATATCAGAAAACAACCATTCAGAATTCATTTGAATGAGAAAAAGCTGAGAAACAGTTACTACATTCAAATATCTGTAGAAGGATTCTGAAGTGCTTACCATATGCATTAGCAATGCCAGTTGTGCGCCTGAAAGTGGCAACAATAATTATGCACATAACCATCAAGAACCAGTTCATAACGGGAATATATATCTGGCCCATGAATCTCTTAGAGGTGTGGATGATCTTCATTCGAGGGAAGCAACCGAGAGCCATGGACTGCTTAATGCAGGAAAACGATGCGGATATCATGGCTTGACTTGCAATCATAGCAGCAAAAGTAGCGATGACGAATATTGGCCAAAAAAAAGCCTCTGCTCACCAAATCCACAAATGGAGCAAATTAAGAGTTAAGTCAGGCACAGCTTAGCAAATTACTGCTAAAAATTTACACGATGGCAAAGGTTGACACAAGATTATTGAAGGCTAATGGAGGGAAACTGTGGAAGATGACTCACTTGGAACAGAATCATAGAAAACTCTTTCAACTGATTCTGGATGTTTCATCAGAAAGGCGGCTTGGCCAAAATATGCCAAGAAAAGGCAGGGAAGAACTACAAAAGTGAAGGCAATCTGCAAATGAAGCATTTATGATGCTATTGGAATCCATATTTGTTGAAGTTGGATCAATGAAGATTATCGAATAAAGAAAAAACAGAATTAGATCAACAAATGATGTTGACCTGTATGGATTTTACAGAGAAATGGCCAAGATCTGCAAACATTGCTTCAGCTCCTACAGTTATGAGTGGAAAATCAAATTAGATAATATTTATAGAGAGATCCAAGAGCTTCAACAAGAACATTGATGATACAAGTCAGCCTGTTAAACTGGCAAAAAAAAAATTCAAGCAACAGTTCTCTGAATTTTCATAACTTCAAGTATGGAGCATTGCACATAAGTCTTAAGGGGAAAAAAAATCATCTATTCAAAAAAAAAAAAAAAAAAGGGTGTTAAACTGGGATTTTCTCCTAGTTAAGGAATTATTTTGATTTCTTTATCTCCATTTCTAGTCAAGACCAGTAGTCAGCGGAGATCCAAAGAAGATCCTCTTGTCCAAGATTAAATGGTATTTATAAGATATACTCCATGTTTTTCCCCTTCAATTATAACAATGCCCAATAGAGTTTGCACAGAAACCTCCTTACATTTAAAACCACACATCACGATAATAAAGCCCTAAAATCTCTTCAGCTGAAGAGATTTGCGGAAGAGATTTTGGCTGATGAATTCTATCAAGGATTTTTTAATGAATCATTACATCATTTAATCTCTTGTTTCATCTTTAAACTTTGTGGGCTATGATTGGGGATAATTCTACCTTTCTAGGTGTTGCGAGTTGGTACATTCATGATGGTAGAGTGCTATATTAATGTCCATACAGTTAAAAGAAATAACTATCAGAGAGAATAACACAAGTTTTTTTGTGAAAAATCTAAAACGGTAAAAATCACTGGACCTAGTGCAGTTGAAATGATTAATTACAAGACTTTAGTGGCCCTTGAATAGCCAAAAATAATATTACACAAGTGGGGGTTATCTATCTAACTTTTGGTAGATGAGTGGCGGAATTCATTGGAGATAATGACGACTTGGTTGTTGTGAAAGAAAAACGACAGTAAAGGTCGTGTGCCAGAAAATTTGAGGTTATCGTCATTGGTAACAATAGCTCGATGGAGGTGGTCTGTTGCGGCGACGGTAGTGGCTGGTTAGCTGTGGTACGGTGGTTACAGCGGCCCAACGGAGATAGTTCAACATTGTTGGCAACTTAGCAACGATGGTCCGATGACGGTGGTGGTCCGACAGCAGTGGTCCGACAACGATGACTAAATGACGCTGGTTCGACGAAGGTGGTGGCCGAGCAGCTGTGGTCCAAAGACGAAGACGAACAGATGGTGGTGGTCCGACAACAACGTTCAGATGGTGGTGGTCCGACAACAATAACGACCAGGTGGTGGTGGTTTGGCGGCAGCGACGGTGGTGGCCAGACAATGGTGGTTTGACAGTGGTGGTGGCCAAATGACATTGGTACAACGGTGTCAGCGACCCGACAACAGTGGTCCAATGACAAGGTCTGCCAAACGACAGTGGTCTAGCAGCATCAAAGGTAGTGGTTAGGCGGCAACGGCTGTGGCGGCAGGCATGTGGTGGTCCGACGACGGTAGAGGCAAGATGTTGTTGGTCTGGCGATGGTGGTGGTGATGGTGACCAAGAAACGATCATTTGGAGATGGCGACAGCTTAACGGTGATGTTCGGAGGTGGCAGAGCTCAAGAACTCTCAAGAGCTTGTAGCTCTGTCAACTTTCTCTTACAGGTTCAGGTGATTATTTAGGTGCATTAATGATTTCAGAATTAAATGATATTGAACTCTTTAAATTTACCTTGCTGAGACTCTCGATTTGACTATAAAATTTTGGAGATCATTTGATCCCTCAAAATATATCTCAAAACATCTTATTATGCTTTAAGTGCATGATCTGGGCCCATCTAGACTCAAATCAAATCATGTTCGATGTCAACTGGCTCGTCTTATCAAGATCATTTGAATTAGAGTGTAGATAATTCCAAATTTAATTTTTGAAGCTATCTAAATGTATGTCAAGATTTATGCCTGACTGATATTATTTTTTGAGGATACATCACTAGGCGACATTTCATCATGCATGTGATTCATGTCTTCAGTCACCTTAAAAATCAACTTAAGAGAGTTTCATGTCGCTATTTATACCTTTGTATTGTTAAACTCTTCAGCATTCTAGTTCTAGTTTTTCTCTTAAGTTAGAATGAACTTCATAGAGCTGAGTGGGGAGATTACTTGGCTTAACTACTTTGAGATTTAGGCTTTGTTTGGCATAGCTGCAAGGCTGCGGCGCGATGCCGCGCCACTAAAAATTGATGTTTAGGGCGGAGGTGTGCCTGTGGTGGGCCGTGATATACCCCGAACGCCGAACACGATGAGAAACCAGTGTCCTGTCTTCCTCTCTCGGCTTTTTCCCTGATTAACCTATGCGATTCTCATTTCTTCTTCTCCAGTGAAAGAGCACAAACCGCGATCTGCTCCCCTCGCCTCCTCTTCTCCAGCGCATCTCACACAACCAAGCCATTGACGCATATTCTTTTCATCGTCTTGCTTCCTTTCGAGACCAGCTTCCTTTTGCCCCACTCTCGCTCTCACGCGAAACGTTGGAAGAAAAAGAAAGCCGTAGAATTTTCTGACATCTTGCAGATGGAGGAAGAGAATTTTCTTGGAGAAGAGGAACTTTGGCACCAAGATGAATAGCTTTGTTGTGCAGCCGTAGATTTCTGGAATCAAGAATGGGAAGATTGAAGCAAACTTCATGTCTTAATAAGTTCTTACTTTTGAGTGACTTAGTAAAAAATGTGCTACTTCATCTTGAGACTTTACACTCCACTTGCACCTCTTTTCTTGTGATAGATTCCTTGATGCAGTGATAATGCAAATTAGTGTGTTTGTTTCTATCATGAAAATTTGGATATTTGACAAGCACCATTGCAAACTTGTTATCAATTTGAGTCGTGTTTTTTTTTTAGTGTTACCTACAATTGCTTTGATTTGTTAGCGTCAACCCCACACTGATTTTATGTTTTCTGCTTGCATTACCTTTCCCTGTTTTATTACATTCTGTCGTTCATATTATCTAGATTAACTGGACATGGATTTTCCTTGTCTAGGTCGAGTATGTTTAGCAACTTCAACATAAGCACAAACACTAAGCAGCATATATTTAGCACTTTATTGCTAATTGCAGCAACTCGTTTGGGTATATCCAATGAAATCAAGTTATTTTCCATCCTCATTTTAGTATTTCCACCACAGTGGGCTTAACTAGAATGAGAAATAAAAGTCAATAACCAACAAATGGTCAAAGTTATATTATATGTAACAATGTCAATCTTATATAGATGAATTGTGATGCATATAAGTCCCATGTGCCCTTTAAAAATGATGAGAAAAAAACTAATTAGTTCTAAAACTTTGTTTTAAACATGGACAGAATGGTCATACTTATGTTTTAAACAGTTTTACTAAACAGGGGCAAAATTATCAATTTTCCAGAAACAACTGCCCCACAGCTGTTTTCACATAGCCGCAACAAACAAGCAGTCAGCTTCCCGCAACAGCTTCTCTGCAGCAGCTTCCTGGAGCAACGCAACTGCAATTAAAAAGCTGAGAAGCTGCAGCTGCCCCAAACATACCCTTAGAATCCGAGCATCCACCAAACTAACAAAGCTAACACTGGATCACTACATATTCTTTCTCCCTATTGAAGTTTAGTTTACTATAGAAGCAAAAAATTCAGAGCCCCTAGTCAACTCCATATTGAAATACTCAATTATCTTTTCCAATAGCTCTGATGTTGTCTTAAAAATGTTCTTAGAAACTAAAAATATAAATCAGTAGTCTTTTAAAACTTTAATAATGTGAGTAAGATACCTCTGACAATCACATTAAAACATATAATTCAGAGGGGTTACAACGACAGTCCATCTAAAACAAAAAAATTTATAACTATATTTGCCCAAATTTTAGGAGCTAGGGAGATAAATAAGCTACTTATAAAAATTTCCCCTAAGGATGCTTGCGTGGCGAAGCTTGAACCACCAAAGCACTGCATGCTTCAAAATCATAAGCAATAGTCGACACTTACTGCATTGAAAAGCAAGGCCATCAAGGCCTCAAATCGAATGAGATGTTTAATCGCATCAATCAAACACTTCAAAAAATCTACCTAAATAACTGGAGCACTTAGGGATCTCATTAGAGGCATAATGATCGTGTAGGATTGAGGCCCTTTGATGGGGATGATCTCCTTTAAAGCTTCAACTCGAGCCATTATCCCTTCTTGCAACCATAGGGCAACCCCATTGGCAATCGCTTTCCATGTTCCTCGGGTACTCTTGCAATGATAGTTCTTTGATCTCCCATCAGAAGTTTGAATAAGTAGCATGTTTTTTTTCCCCTTCAATGCATGGAATTGCACCCAGGACACCTCCATCATTGATGTTGAATCCTCTTCAACAAACAACAATCGAACCATTGTTTCATGCTAAATAAAACCTCTTTAGGTCCTCATGAACTTCTAGTCCTCTTTTCATTGTTCATTCCATTGATCTCAATGATAGCACCATAAAGAGATGTTTAATCCGAAATTTGGGACATTAAAAGGTTAGTTGAGTAAGAATGGCATGACGAGTAATTCAGGAAGAGAGAATGACAAATAAAAATGAGGGGAAAAAATAGAAAATAAGAGAATTTGAACAATTGATAAAAAAAAAAGTGAACCGAGATGTGCAGAAGAACCTCATGCAATATAATAGATGAAATTTATTATTAATGACTTTACCTGGGTTTTTCCTTCATATGGGCACATAAATTAATTATTTTGTTAAAGGTGGAGGGTGGCACAAATTGAATTTTACAAGAATTTATAAAGTATTCTCTAGGTTTGTTATCTTCGGGGAGGAGAACAGTTCCCTTGGGGGATTCTCAGAGAACCCACACCACATTTAACATTACATGTGTTAGATGTAAAATTGTATAAATTGATTTCCGAAGTAAGGCTTGAACAGAAGTGCACAAAACAAGAAAATCACAAAAAACATAATTGGAAAAAACTATAGGGCTACACCATACCAAAATATCCACTATGAAAAAAATGAGAAGAATTTCACACTTTAGAATACTCCACGACACCCCAAATCCTTTCCTTAGCACAAGAGAATTTGAAATTCAATATATTCCTATCAACAAAACTAAATCCTTAAGTGAAAAACTACTTAAAGTCGGTTGCTGGCGCCAGGGCGCCGCAGCATTACAATGGAAAATTAGTGTGCTTCATTCAAGTGTTGCAATGTGGTGCTCTCGAGTTCTAAACTTGGATAGGGTGCAACAATGCTATTTTATGGGCCCTAGAGCACTATTGACTGCGCTAGGACGCTACAAGTGCAGCTTTGATGCTCTATATATGGAAAAAAAATTTGGGGCCTCACCTCCTGAACCGAGACTCACAAACAAGCTTGATCGGCAAAATTAGGAGCTTTGAGTGAACAATTGATTAACACAATTAGACTGCACATAATTCCATGTTTTGAATGAATCAGTCTATCTTTTAATCAATAACTCCATCTTAAGCTTTGTGCAACCTTCAATTGAGGATAAATTGGTCTTTATAGTTATTATTTCCTTGTGCATGTGTGATGTATATTTTGGATTTCTTAAAAAGATTTTGAATCACCTTGAACGTGTTCCACGTGTCCTCTCCTATCATTTTGAATGACCTCGAAGATGTTCCAAGCTAAGGTTTGGAAGTCCATCTACTCCTAAACAAACAAGCTCTTAGCTAGTTTCCTATTCATTTATTCCGCGTATCTTGGTTCTTCTATTACTCTAAATAACACTTCAGTGAACAATCAATAAGGGTGAGAATGAAAAGGACATAACAAAAAATAAACAATGCTTTAATTTTATAAATAAATTAAAAATTATTGGAGTGCAGAGCCATCAATACTCAATGGAGCAGAACTCTGTAATTCTACACTTGCAGCATGGCGTAGGCACGCCTGAAACGGGCGTAGCTATGGTAGATGACATACCTACGTCGAATAACAGTGTAACCACACTGCAGGTTTGATCTTCTAGGTTTTCTTCCCAAGCGTGCAAAATATTTAAACCTCTACTTAGGGCTTTCTCCCAATTCCAAAGTTAAAAGCCTAGTTTTGGAGCCAAGAGGCTGCTTTCTCTCTCACATGCATTGTTTCTCGACTAGGTTTCTTCCTGAAGGTGAATTGTCAAGAGTGTAATTTCGGAACAAGGGCTTTCTCTTATGATCAAGAGGAAGGTTTGAAGTGATATTACATAAGTTCATATGTTTGCAAAGAGTTGATATGAGTGTTATCTCTAGACAATTTTGACTTTTTATAATGGAATTTTGGTGAGGTGTGGTTCCATCAGTTTTTCATGTTCTCTGGTTTTTCCACATTAAATCCTATTGTGTTTTTTTTCTTATAGTACTTTGTTGTGCTTTTGTTTGAGTTTTATTTGCTCAGGATCTCGAATTGGTGTTCATATTTTCAGCGGTGTGATTTCAATTGTGTGTCAATCGAAGCCCTAAGTAATTCTCCATCTCAACAATTGTGTTAATTCGAGTGGGAGCAATTGTCGATAAAGCAAGGTACAAAATGAAAATTTTAATGGGATAAACTTTGCATGCTTAAAGATGCAAGTGAAGAATTTGTTGTATCATAAAAAAAAAATGTATGTCACTACAAGGAATCACCAAGAAGTTTGAAACAACGAACAACCCTAGATTTGATTAGTCTCACTTTTCTCATATGTTGCATTCAATATAGTGAATGAGAAAACTACGGTGGATCTCATAGCAACACTGACAATGATGTATGAAAAACCTTCTACTTCTAATACATTTTTTTGGATGAAGAGGTTATTCAACATGAAGATGGTTGAAAGTTGTTCGATGGCTGGACATCTTAATAATTTCAACATTGTGACAAACCAATTGTGTGCTGTTGATATCAATTTTGATGATGAAATTAGATCACTATTAATTTTTTCTTCATTATCGGACAACTGGGATAGATTGATAAAGATGGTGAGTTAACTCATCAGACAATTTGAAGTTAAACATCGATGATGTCATGTAGTTAGCGTTGAACGAAGAAGTTCATAGAAAGTCAGCGACAATGAATCTTCAAGTTTTGCGTTGAATGTTATAAACAGGGGAAAGAAGCTAAACAAAAATACAGGCAAAGAGACAGATTCAAGTCCAGAAGAAGAAAGTTTAGGTCTAGCAGAGGAGAATGTTGGAACTATAAGAAGAAATAGCATTTCAAACAGAACTATAAAGCTTCATGGAAGGCTGGTGGTGGAGGACAAAAAAGGAATCTTTCTACAAAAATCTCCATTGACAAAATCTAAAGTGATCCACTAATTTTTATCCAGAGTCAGTATTGAATATTGAATAGAACATTCATGAGTCTCTTTTCATTCATGCCCCAACAAAGAGTTGTTTATATTTAGAGTGATCTAGAAAAAAGATTATGTGGGAGATAACAAGGCTTGCAATATCATAGAAAATGATAATGTGAATATCAAATTGTCAAATGGAACAATCTGGAAATTCAGTGAAGTCAGAAATGCTCCAAGGCTGAAGAGAAATCTGATCTCTATGTGTATGTTAAGATAGAAGGACATGATTAAAACTCAAAATTACCCATCAATTACTTCTGAAAAGTTCGAGTATGTTAAGATAGAAGATACTAGTGATCGGGAGGACGAAAAAAGAAGAAGTGTTTAATTAGATGAAGCACAAGAAGTTTTTCAGTCACTTGCTACTAAACTTATGACGTCCAACAAAGCTACTCGAGAAACAGAGGCATTCTCTTTTTTTGTACTATTTATTGCTAACACTAAAGTGCTATGACTCAAGTTGAAGATTCAAAAGAGTAGGAGTTTGTCATGGATGACGAGAAACAATCCTTAAGGTCAAATTAGAAATGGGATTTGACGGTATTAACATATAGCAAACAGGCATTATACAACAAGTGAGTCTACAAACTGAAAGAGAAGTTAGATGGCGGCAGGCACTATAAGACAAGACATATTGTAAAGGGACTTCAACAACAGAAAAGGAGTGTAATACACTGAGATTTTTTCTCTTGTAGTGAAGATGACAATTGTCAGAGTTATGTTGAGCTTAATAGCATATGAAGATCTACATCTAGAGCAAATAGATGTAAAGATAGTCTTCTTATATGGAGACCTGGAAGATGAGTTATATATGGTGCAAACACAATGTTATGAGGTTCTAGAGAAAGAATATTTAATTTACATGTTGAAGAAGAGCCTTTATAGCTTGAAGCAGATCTTGCGACAGTGGTACATGAGGTTTTCTTATATGAAAATTTGAAAGAGAAGCTATATATGGTGCAACCGCAAGGTTACGAGATTCCAAAGAAAGAATATTTGATTTACATGTTGAAGAAGAGCCTTTATGGAGCGAAGCAGACCTTGAGACGATGGTACAAAAGGTTTGACATGTTCATGTAAGTGGGTGCATGAAGTGTCAGGCAAATCGCTGTTGTTTTATCAAAAACTTTGATAATTGATATATCTTAGTTTTTTTGTCTATGGATAACACGTTAATTGCAGAGGCAAATATGGAGAAAATCCAGAACTCAAATGAACAATTATCAAGTGAATTCGAGATAGAAGATTTAAGTTCAACCAGAAAAATCCTCGCGATGAGGATCAACAAGGATAGAAGTGTAGGTGCACTGAAGTTGTCTTAGACTGAGTATGTTGAGAAGATATTACAGAGGTTTAACACATGAGAGGCAAAATCAATTTGCACCCTCTTAGGTGGTCACTTCAAGCTATCTAAGGAACTATCGCCTAAATCTGAAATAGAGCAAGCAAAGATGGGGAGATCTTTGTATGCTTCAGCGGTTGTCAGTCTAATATATGTATGATTTGTATGAGAAAATATATTGTATATGCAATTTGAGTGGTCAATAGGTACATGAGTGATTCAAAAAGGCATCATTGTGAGGCGGTGAAGTAGATTCTTAGGTATTTGAGGGGAACAATCAACATGACAATTTATTTTGAAATTGTAGGGATCAGTTTACAAAGATTTGTATACTCGGACCTGACAAGAGATTTGGACATTAAAAGAAGTATGACAGGGCATATCTTCACTTTGGTAAACACAACGGTGAATTGAGTTTTCATATTGCAGAAGATTGTTGCACTTTAACAATGGAGTTGAATACATTGCCATCACTGAGGCTAGCAAATCGATGATTTGGCTACAAGGCTTTATTGCAGAATTACAATGAGTGTAGTTACAACGGATGGTATGCCTAGGTCAAACAACATCATAACCATGAAGATCGTTGCACTTTAACAATGCTTGAAATGAGTGTAGTTACAGCGGATGGTATGCCTAGGTCGAACAACATCATAACAACGTTGTTGGTTCAATTCATCCCGGTATATTGCATAACAACAACGCTTACAGTGTTCTCCTGATTTGGAAGTTAAAGCCTTGAGGAGGGGCGAGGCTGGTTTCTCTCTTGCTTGCAGTGTTTCTGGTAAGGTTTTTTCATGAAGGTGATATTTCGAGAGGGTGAATTCGAAGTGAGGGCTTTCTCCTATGAGATCAAGATGAAAGCTTGGAGCAATATTCTGTATTTTTCTGTGTTTGTAGAGAATTGATTTGAGTGTGTGTTTCTGTACAATTCTGTTTTCATAATGAATTTTGGTGTGGTGTAACTCCATGATTTTTTTCTCATGCTCGAGATTTTCCAATATTAAATCCTGGAGTGTTTTTTCTTACTTCGCTTTGTTGTGCTTGTGTTTGATTTTGATTGTGAACCAATCAAAGGCTTAAGTAATTCTCCATCCCAAAAAAAAATTAGAGACAGCACTTCAAGAAACCACAATTGTTAAAGAAAGAAGTCAGGTTAAAGACAACAGGAAACACGGCAGTTTCCTCTGAAGGCTGTTTTGGTTGCCAGAAAATAGAAAATAATGATTTTATTTTCAATTCATTTCGAGTGTAAGAAATAAAATCATCATTTCTCTGGCATTTTGAGGGTATTTGTAAGTCTAAAACTCATGTTGCTTTCTATCTACATCAAACTAAATGATTGAATACAATAAATTTGGCATTTTCAATGTTTATTTTCTATTTCAATCAGCTAAATGAACCGACGACAAAGTCCATCTTACCTCAACAAGGAAAAAAAAAATGCCTAGTAATATAACTGAATAGTAGATACGAGAGGAACCTGTGATGCACAAGACAACACCGCCAAGAGCTGTCCATGCCTTCAAGTTATTTCTCTTGAAGAAGAAATAAATGTAAGCTGGATTTAAAGCTCTAAAAACAGAAATATCATGCTTAATAATGTTGTACAATCCAATTGAGCCAATACCAAAGAACCAAAGTGCTAGCACCGGAGCAAAAAGAAAACCCACTTTGCCAGTTCCAATACTCTGTATGCTAAACAACACTGCGAGGATCACAATCGCCAGGATCACTACAACATCTGCGAAAAGAAAAAAAAAATTGAAGGCGATTGATTATGCAGAAAAAAAATGAAGAACCAAACTATCCCATCAAAATAATAGAAAAGGCAGCATAAAATTTTACTCTAAAAAAAAAATCCAAAAACCTGAATTAATTCCTGTAATAGCTCCCTGCAGGCCACTAACTGCAGATAATACTGGAAAGGAACAAAATAACAAAAATATTAAATAAATTCACAAAAACACAACAGAAATGTCAATATAAAATGACAGTAATGGACGTTTGGAAGGGGCAGACTACCAGACATGGATGGCGTAAGAATACCATCACCAATAATCATAGAAGTACCCATTAGAACCAGCAGTAAGAGAAGAGTTTTGAAACAATAATTCCTTTCCAAACAATCTTTTATTTTTAGAGCTCTTTCTAATTCAGTAGTAGGCAGTTTTAGCCGAAAACTAGAAATATCTTCATCAGCTCGCTGTTGGTTCGGAAGTTGGCTAACTTTCGCATACCTACAAATCAATGAATATAATGCAAATGTACCACCTGCAAATAAAAATTGAATTACAGCAGAGCAAATATTTTAAATTAATTGATAAAATTGAACCATAATGCTTCCACATAAAAAAGAGAGAATGTTCATATTTAATACACATGTTACAATGACTTAAAATCACTTATTTCAAAAACTATCATTACTTCATACCTTCTCCATTATCATTAGCCTTCAGCACTACAAAAACATATTTTGCAAAAGGAATAAGAGCAATTGTGTAGAGAACTAAAGACAATGCTCCCAGCACATCCAATTCTGAATTTATGGGAACCTTGCTGAAAACATCACTGAAAACATACAAGGGACTGGTACCCATGTCACCATATACAACACCAAGAGTTTGAAATGCCATAGCTATAGTGCTCCATGCTGAGAGATTCTGAACAGAATTTAAGAGAAGTACTTGGTCAAATTCTACACTACATGTTAATCACGTCAAGTGCATTTGTCAGGCGAAAGACAGTATGCTTTGTTGGGAAAAAAAAAAGAGAAATTATGTGAAAATCATGAAGTTGCAACTGTCAAACTTGTTCTCTTATTAAATAGATTGGGCCTATAAACAGGGATAAAAAGGAAAAATAATATCCCCAATAAAAAGACTTCTCTCAATATATATAGTTCCATTCCAAATACTCTCAATCAAGCTGAAAAATTTATAGATATATTAGCTCCAGTTTGTCACAAAAATAAGATGAGGGTAGTTGAAGTTAAGCATTAACAAAAGTACCCACCAATTATTGAAACTGGAAATATAAGCGCTAACAACCTTTTTAGGAAGCACAACAAGACGAATGATGTGGTAGTCCACTATATTGAGTTTAATATGTTCATGAAACATTTTGTTGATGGTAATATAAATTGTGGCAAAATTGCCACAATATAGTGAGTTGATTGACAATAAAATCAAAACCATCTTTAGTATGGCTATAATCTTATTTGAAATGCTTCTAGATTTTTATACTTATTATAAACCTCAAAATCACCATTTTTAGCCATTCTCTAAGAATAATACTCTTTTTTTAAAAATCTTTTGTAATTCCGCACTCCATAATCAATATTTAGTAATTTTTAACAAAAATCTTCTTACTGCAATAGGCTATCTTATCTCACAAAGTATTACTACTCACTTGTTTTAAGAATCCATCTCAAAAGTGTGACAACTCACATTTTCCATTCCACTACCTTATCCTTGTTATCCATGAGAATTATTGTATTTGATCTTTTCCTTCATACTCTTGATGTGCATCTATTCATATAGGAAGGTCAAATCATCTGATTAGAGGGTTCTAATCATAACTATTTCTTTTGTGGAGCCTAATGACAAAACCATACGAACATAGAACTCGAGCAACATCCTTACCGGCACAGTTATTTTAAATTTGAATTTGAATTTAGTAATATACTTGACATGACATTAGCCCTATGTGAGCTTAGGTTAATATCAGATTTCTCCACCTCAACGAACCATTGCAGAAGGTAGATGAATACTCTTAGCTTTTAAAAGATAGATTTCATTTTCGTATTTTAACAGATTTTGTGATTTGAAAATTTGGATTTTATAAGCAAACTCCCTCCGTTCGAGATTCAAATTTCACATAGCTATCACAGAAGAATTCATTGGCATGCATATTTTATAATTTTGATAAGATTTAATCACTTAAGCATTCAAAAATAATTAGTCTTGTTAACTACCATTCTTGTTAGGAGAAGGGTCCAACTGGGGGCTCGGTTTTGTCACTTCAATCAATGTGAGAAGCGGGATAGAATTGGTTGAAGGTGTGACTTACGTCTCTTGCACTATGCAAGGCAGCTCGCTTGAGATTGTGTGGTTTAACAGTTTAAATTTGACTTTCAAATTCTTTCAAATTTTGTAAAGCTTTAAAAAGATGAATTTTTCCATATAGATTTGATTTTAATTTAAACATGCAATTAACCCGCGTAGCATTTTCAGACACTTAAGATTTGGTTTAAGTGAATTCGAGCGGACTTTTACAGGATTTTATTATTATTTTTGTGAATGTATTATCATTAAAATTTGTGTAAATATTTAATTTAAGCTTTTAGTTTTATCTTATGTCTGCTGGTGCAGAGGGATTACAGATTGATGACGAGTAAAAATATTTTAGATTTTGATCGTATATTTTGGAATTATGTATCTCTCCAAACACTCAAATTCACACTAGGTGCTCAAGTGAATCCCTATAATCATCGTACATGATTTTGAGTGCTTTAACTAACCAATAAAAAGCTTCATTTATATTTATAGATGATCTAGCATGTTCATCACACATCTCATTTGAGCTCGTTCACGAGTCATCAAGTCCCCTATAAATCTGATGCAGGTTCTTTTTAATCCCTCATTTATTTTTGATATATGAAATGGTGAGTTCACTATAGATACGAGTCATTGAGTACCCTGACATGCAAGATTTCATATGAGGGTCCTAAAATTTATTTTTTGTCAGCTATTACAAAAGTGATTTAAGTTCGGTGGCAATTAAAACATTCCAAACTTTGATTTTATATTTTGAAAATTGGCATTTTTCCCACTAAATTTTTACTTAAGTGCTCAATGAATCCCCATAATCAAAGTGCATGACTATAAGTGCTTCAACTAACCAATAAACTACCTCATTGATCTTTATAGATGATCTAGTGTATTCATCAAAGGTTACGTTCGAGAGCTCGTTGACGAGTCGTCGAGTCCCTATAAAACTGATATGGATTCCCTTTAATGCATCATGTACCTTTAAAGATGAAATAGTGGATTTGTTACATGTTTCAGTTAAGCTCGTTGACGAGTCATCGAGTCCCGTATACATATTGTGCGGGTTTTATTTTTATTTAATTTGTCTTCCATATTTAATAAATTATATAACTATTTAAGTCCAAATTTTATCATTAATTTGTACTAAAAGATCTATCATTTTAGCCCAATGTTCAAATGAAATTTTGGAAATATTTCGGCTGCCTCCCGATGTCATCTCTGTGAGAGGCTATTTTGGAATGTTGGGCCTAACCACTGTGCCAAAAAAGGCATGCATGGCCGGTGTCATGAAACACCGCGATCAAAATATTTGAAACCCACCAAGACAAAAAAGATGCACATGCGATACTGCAAGGTTAGCCACAAAATAATTGTAGAATTTACTAAGTTATTTGAATTTTGACAGCCTACCAATGTCATCTGATGTGGATCAAAAATGTGTTGTTATTTGTCGTTAAATACATGTTTTACTTAATTATTATGATGTTTTACACTTAAGGAAAGTGTTCTTGTTGTGCTTCACAGGATATAGTTGTGGAGCGAATTTCAAGGAGAAAAACGTCATAAATTGACCAATTAGTAGGAGTAGCAACCCCACGCCAGAGAGTGCCGCCCCTTGTTGTGAACCATCCTAGGAGAGAATCAGATTGGCAACCCCAAGACATGATCGTGTGTGACCGTGTCGAACATCTAGAATATGCGGCAAAACCGGAGCCAATCAGCAGCGCAAGCACCTCGTTATGCGGGAAACTTAAATTGAAAGGTTTTTATGACATTTTTGGAGACCTAGCCATATAAGGAGAGGCCTTGGACATCAAGGGAAACTCTTGGGTTATTGGAAGGCAGCTTCTACTGGTTTTTAGGGATTCTTGTGTTGTGCCCTAGAGATTTCTCCTCAGGTTTCCTTGGGAGAAGGCCTATATATAGGGTTTTTCTTTTAAGAGTTTTGGAGAGTTGGAAAGAATGAGATATTTGAATGCATGTACGAGGGAAATTTGCATTGAGTGCTTGAACTTTAAGGGGAGGATCAAGGTCTACTTCAAGGCAAAGAATTTTTGGTTTTTAATTTTTGTACTTGTTTACATGTTGGATTTAGTTTTCAATGATTTTTTTTTTTTGTTTCTACTATCATGAATGGCAGAAAAATATTTTTATGCTCTTGTGATTAGGATATTTAAATGAATCGAACGTTTTATCCATGAGGTTTTCTCCGACATTTTTGTGTTGTGTTATTTGAATAATGTAGATTAAGAAAGTCACCTTGTGGAGAAAAAATATTGTCAATAGGAGATTGCAGCATAGATAGGTGACTAGAGAAATCCTGAAAAACTTTACATGGTTAAACCCCCTTAACTGTAATACGAGTTTCTAAAGCCTTTTATAACCTCGACAGATGCTAAGGAGGACTTGTCCCTGGTTGTCAAAATCAACAAGGGGATCTCATAGGAAAACTTTGAGGATTCACACAATCTGAGTCATATGAGGATGATTATTATCACCTCTGAAAAACTCCAAAATTTAGTTTTGTTATCTTCATTTGGATTTTAAAAACATCTCAACGTCAAAAAATTGAAAGACTACAAATTAGACTTAAAGGTTTAGTAAACTAAAATTAAGGTAACTAGAAAATTTACTAGTTTTCTTGTAGGATCGACACACTGACTCAAAATTCGTATATTACTTGAGCAGCACATACTTGCATTATTGTCGATTGCTTTGTAGTAATTTTAGGTATCATCATTGTTGCAAGAGAGATACATCAGGAAAGTTGGGTCTAACCACTATGTCATGAAAGACATTTATTATGATCGGTGTCGTGAAACATCAAGGCCGAAATGTATGAAACCCACCATGAGGCACATATAAGCAAAATCCACAACAAATATATGTATATCTCCACGTTGCATCATGGGCGTCGTCAAATTTATCTCACCATGCTAAGAAAAGTATGCATGAGTTCACTCGTGACAAACACGTACAAACGAGTTGCATCACGAGCATGAGATATCAGTTGCCCCTGCCACACTAAGAAAAACGTGCATGGGTTCCCCTCATTGAATCGAATGCGCCACAAACCAAATATTAAGAGTTTAAGAGCACAATCTTTTTATACATTTGTGTGATCCCCGATGATGTCATCATAAATTTGTTGAAGAAGCAATATCGGATAGACATCCACAAGCTAAGTTCTGTAAGTGCCATCGAGCTCTCAAACTTTCAGAAATAGTAAATCTAATGGGTAGCTCCAAGGCCCTTATACCGTCCCCTTGCACCCTCATCTCCTAGCCTCACTAAAATTTGACTGATTTCTGCGCCCAATCGTCTCAGCTATCTGATGTGAATCGTCTTCTACTCCATCAACCATTAAAAAGTCAGAGTGAAAAGAGAGAAGCTCTTCCTACACCATCATCCTCTTTGTCAAACTTCCTGACGAGAACTCCTTCCTTGTAACCGTCACATTCTTCTTCCATATAACGTCCCTTCCTGTCGGCCATCCCAATGGAATCCTGCGATTCCTCAGGTGGCAAAATCAAACAATTTTGCCCCTTTCCAAATCCAAGAACACGTTTCCTCTCATATTCAATATGGCCATTGGCTTCTGCTGAATCTGAACTCTCTGAAACAGTATAATAACATGGCACATAATTCTCATACTCAGCTCTTCTATTGGTGAGCTCTTCAACAAGGAAGAGATCCACAACTAGCATCAGTTGTACCCGCCTGTAACCTTTATAGATGTTAAATTGTGAGACATTGGAGATATATGCACTGCAGTAGAGCGAAACCCAAATCGTAATGAAAGCAATTAGGGCAAAACTTAACTTCAGCATGCTAAGTGTCAAGTTTTGCAGATTTCTACTTAATCCGAAAGGACTTGGAAGCTTATGACCTAGGGTCCGTTTGGGGCAGTTTATAAGTGTGGGCGGCGTTTTGAAAACGCCGTCATACCGTTTGATTCGCGTGTTTCGCCAGCTTATCCGAAACTGCGTTTGAGTTTTTACACTAAACACGAGCCGAGGGTTTACCCCTGCGGCTGGCTCGCGGGCCGCGTTTCAGGATAAACACCTTATCCTGAAACGTACAAGCTGCCCCAAACGAACCCCTAATCTATTCTTATAAAAATTCTTGTGTTGGGAGATCTTGTCAAATGTGTATTCACAGCTAGAGAACCTTCCATTGCTGCCGGAGGAAGGGTTTGCTAGAGTTGGCGCAGGAAGTCTCGCCAGCGGGATGGTTTTGTGTGGGAGGAGGAAGAGTTGTGAGGACTTCTCGGGTGATAGAAGGGAAGAAGAAAGAGATGCAAACAGGTGGCATTGGGAAAATAATGTGAGGGTTTGCATGGGAAAATAATGTGCAGACAGAGGAGAAAATATTAAGTCCGTATTTTTGGGATACAATGTTAACAAGCAAAGGTCGCCACTGGAATGTTAACAAGCAAAGGTCGCCATTGGAATGTTAACAAGCAAAGGTCGCCACTGGAATGTTAACAAGGCTAGAGAAGGCAGCTGATCACGATGGTCTGCAGCTATAAGGGAAAAAAATTGCATGCACCTAGCACTGCCTGCGATATTGGGGTATACAGAGGGTAAAGGGGTTATATTCATGGTATAAGCCCCTATAACTTTCTTGTAACTTACATATAACCTCTTAATATATTATAACAGAAGCGCGAAACTTATTTTAGGGTACAGATATGTTACAAGAAGTTACAAGGAGATTACAAGGGGTTATATCGCGGATGTAACCCCTTGTACCCTCGGTATAACTCCAATATCGCACGCAACGCTGCGTACGTCTATCGCACGCAAATTTTTTCCCAGATATAGACGTCAGAAGTTTTTTCCTCCCACACTAAGTAAGGAAATAGGGTTTATTTGTATGCAATAGGGAAGAGCATTTTAATTTTTTTGCGAATAATTTTCCCAACCTCCTTATTGAACTACCCATATTGATCTCATTTCATCATAGATGGTTTTTTTATGATTTAAATGTCATAATGACCACGAAATTGAGCAATATTAGGATCGTTCGATTCCTCTCATTGAGTAGCTCGATTTAAATATGAATATGTTAAATTTGGAGTTCTTTTGAACATTCAATTGAATATCCAAAACCTCCAAAAATATTTTAATTGCTTGATTCCAGCATGATTGTATGAAACCAAACTAATTTTTATATCATTAGGTTCAGCTTGTCAAAACAATTAGTTTGATCATAAACTTGATGAAAATGGGGCATTGGAGGATCTTAAATTTGAACATAATATTTCTTATTCCTCAAAAAATATATTGAAATTTGATGATGCATCAATTATTAATATATAAATATATAATAACAAATATATTTAGAAATAAATATAAATATATTAATATATGGGTATATTAATATATATTAAATTTATATAATATTCAAATATGATGAATATTTAACCCCCTTCATGCATACAAAACAAAGTCGATTTAGATGAGAATAGGCTCGTTTGAACCATCTCTATGACTTGGATGCATTCGTGAAATCTGTTTGTGATAGGAGGTCATATGAGTGGCTTAGCTCCGAGCAACTCATTATGGTTTCCGATATTTACCGTTCTTCAATGAGAGAACTAGATATGCAGATCAATATGATGAATACTACAAATAAAAACTAATGCTAGAAGGGAGTGAATGGTGGTTTATAGAGATAGAGATTTGTATGTTGAGATAATTTGATAGGGAAAATGAAGTCCTTTGAATATAATATGTTGGGAGATAATGGTTTTGCATTCTTACTGCATAGTAGGCAGTGTTGTGAGATAGATATACACCAGTTGATGTGGTATATATATAAATCAAACAAAACAAGAGGACGATCGATGAAATGAAAAATATAACGAGAAAATTCACATAAAAAAAATAACAGCGAAACACACAGATTTATGTGGTTTGGCAAATTGTCTGCGTCTACGGAGTTGCAGAGGATTTTACTACTTGAAGAATTTACATCAATCGATCACTTCAACTTACAAGAGGAATCTCTCAATTCGTTGCTCTCTCTTCTTCTCTCTCTACATCGAGATACACCGAAAAAGATAAACTTATAAGAGAAATAAACTCAATTTCTCTTCAGCCACAAACCATCAAGAAGAAGTCCAGGGATAACAATCTTCTTCTTCTTCCTTTTTCCTTCACGCAAGAAACAACTTCTTGCACATTCCTTCCTCTATCCCGAGGAGAACCGAAGAAGAACAACGTGACTTCTAAACTTTCTTTTCTTCTGTTTGCAACTTAAAGGAGACGGGAGGTGGGAACGGTTCGTGACAGCAGGGATGTGTGAATCTTCGCGAACGGGGGCAGGAGCGGGATAGCGACGTTTCGCGATCGGAGAGGCAGGCAGGAAAAATCGGGCTCCAACGCTTAACAGGCAGTACAAATTATCAAGACTAATGGTTTGTAGGTTTGCCCAAATGGTTGTCTTGATAGCTTGGGGGAAGACAGTTCAAATTGTATGGCAGAATGAGTTAAAAAATCCAGCAGAGCTACCAAAACAACAATAAGATTCACTTTGGCTTTGATTTCTGAAAGGTATCGAGTCATAGTTTGAAATCCTCATAGAAATGTACTGACATTCATTTTCAAGTTGTATAATACGAGATACATTGATGGACTGTAGACAACGCACACATCGGCATGTTTACAAACCATAGATAAGATAACAAAAAACTGCAGAGGGAAATCTGTGATGAAAAATGATGCAACAAAGTGTCACAGCGAATACAGCCATAGTCATAATTGACCAGCCAGGATGAAATCTGGACAAGGAGATATGTTGTGGAAGCCATTGGGATTCCTTTAGCCATAATAATTATGATGTAATCATCATGGCATCACCACAAACTTCCTTTTTCATGAATACGAGGAATTTTCTACAAATTGGCCTCAGTTTCCGAGAACTTCCCATTGTTATGAATGAGAGAAACTTCTTAGAAAAGCTGAGATAGAATCTGGTCAGGACTCAGACATAAATACTATCGTAAATCTGAATCCAAGAAAAAAAAAGTAATTGGCTTTAATTTTATTTTCAGTCAGCATCGGGGAACCTATAAATTTGTCATAATCTGAAACCCCGTCATTTCATTAGAAACAGAGTCATTTTACAAAGCATGACAAACCTTTTCAATTTTTGCTTCTTCAGCACGGAAAAAAATTGCGTAATTTTCACTGCGTACGTCTTAGCAATTTTTTTCCCTTCAGCACGGATGAATTTGTCGAGTGAAATGAATTTCCAAGCAGACAAACTTGCCATAAAAAGAACCTTTTTTTTTTCACTAAAGTAGATACTGCGAAATTCAGTGTTCTAACACTTTTTAGTTCCAGAAATATATCAGCTTAGTACGGCAGTACAGCAACAGCTTCATCCCTCCCAAACAAAGCATTAATAGTAAGCGATGATCCCGCATTTTCGAAACCCTACTGATTACATCAATAATAACAAGCAAAAAATCATGAAAAAGTATATCAAGGGAAGCAAACTCAGATCCAAAACTTGAGAAAGAACTCCTAACGGTAAAGCAATTTACCTCCTTTTTGCGAAGCCCTTGTGAGCCGGCGATAATCATGGCCTCAACATTCAGTGAATCCTCCCGTTTAGGCTTCTTCCACAACCTCCTTCTCAGAATCGCCTCCTCCTCAAACCCTAAAAGAGCAGCACTCTTCTCCTCCCCTTCGAGCTCGCTCCCGTCAACCCATCTTGAATCCGAGCTCATTAGCCGTACTGCCGCCGCCTCCTCTACGATCCCTTCTTCTTCCATTACTAATTCTTCAGCTGCTCTTCTTCCCCCTTCAATATTTCTTCACCAAGATTGGTTTTTTAAGGCAGGGGGGCGATCCGTCAGAGGAACCCATGACCTCGCAAGGACGGAGAGAAGCAGTGGATAGAAGTCTTCCAAGATTCAAACTTTTGAAATTTGTCAGGAAGCGGAAGTTTGTTGCGAATTGATTATACAAACAAAGGACAATTATTTCGCTGATCGCCATTCCGCATGCGGCAGATGGCGGGCTTTTACAAACTCGACATTACTTGCGGCAGAACGTTGGCTGTTGATCGTGGGGACCATTCGGATGGTGGATCACGGGGTGTTCCGCTGCCTCCTGTTAGATTTAAGTTAATCAAATTTAATAAATGTGATTGTTAAATCTGAAAATATCCAAGAAAAAAACACATCAAATAATAATGCATTGCAAAAAATAAAAAAAATAATAAGAAAAGGACAGTTATGAACAATAAGTAACATATAATCTTTATTCAAAAATTGACCCCTATTAATAGAAAGTGGGGGATATATTGTAAAATTACAAATATGTCATCCAATTATTAGTTAGTGAGGATGTTCTTTTAGTACATTACATATTTCAGGTATATTAAATGACAAGTGGATTTATAAGATCAGTGTAGATCCTGGCAATAGTGGGTACACATTCGATCAATTTACCAAGATCTATTTCATCAGCTTTTGCTTTTAGTCGTCTGTCGCAACTTGGTTCGCTCTGTTAGCTTTAGGTCGATTGTCAGACATTTTAATGATTCCACCCTCAGGCTTCGCTCAAAGAGGTTCTTCTTGTTCTAGAGTTTGTCGTAGGTGAGTATATTCCTCCGTCTGTTAGTTGTTTAACTTGACCGTTGGAAAAACTCGAGATTCATCCTGACATATTTTTCTTGCACGGATTAAAATTTTCACATTTAAATGCTATAAATTTAGAATAGTGTTATTTCTTATCGTGTTTAACATAAATCTATTAAAACTTTCTTCTTATTTTAAGGTGATGTTTAGTAGCATATTATTAATCAGATTTATGCATGAATTTAACTTAAATCAAACCAAACATAAAACAATGAATCTTAAATCCAAATCTCCATTAAATCTAATTTTTCATGTTTCGTCACGTAAATTCATATTTAATAAATCCGAACAAATCCATTTAAAGGATATATATCACCATTGGAAAGCTTCATCTCCTTGAAAGAATTTATCAAATTTGATAAATCATATCCAACATTAATTTAAATTACAGTCAAATACCGCCTAAAGCTTTTAATTTCAAATAATAATCGAATTTAATTAATTCACATTTACATTAAAAATAGGAAACAGCAGAAGAGAAGAATAATTGAATTTAGTGGAGTACTGATTTAATTTCCCCAATTATATACTTTTGTTTGAATGAACATTAAATCATAGATAATTCCTGCTCAAGTTAACTGGCACGTTCTCTGCATGCCGGGGCTTCGTTTTCTCCTTCACTTTTTCTTTTGGCTCGTCAGAGCTGTGAATATGGTCTGCAGGCGGCCCCAATTCGGCCACGTGATCCGCATGATTTATCGGTGTTGTAAAAACAAAAGTTAAAATCTTATCTGCTGGATTTAAGCGAGCATTAAAAAAAAACAAATTTTAAGATAATTTGAAATAAGTTGTGCATCTCTTCATTTAAGGTATACGTTGAGTCAACTGCAGCTGTTTGAAGAATCAACTATGAAACTGCTAAAAAATAAACTGTTGTTCAAAAAGTTACGGTAGTTATTATTATTATTTTTTAAATGTTTGACTGCGACATTCTAACAGTCATCACAGATAGTCAGGTCTACTGAGGAAACACAACTTTCAGCTGTAGTTTTTTGATAATACAGGCAAAACATAATTTCATCAAACAGAAAAAAGTACGGTACGGCGCCACACCGTCACCACAACGCCGCCCTAAACGCACCATCAACTTAATTATCCATAAAAAAAATGAGCTCAAAATGGCATGGCAACTAGTAGAGAAGATGCATATTGTTTTCATGAATGCATGAATCAGTTGAATCATGAGCAAATGATGATAAGTTGAATCAGCTTGGTAAAAAAAAAACTGTTCACTCACATGTGCAAGGAGGCCTTTTCTTGTGCAACAATGGAGGGGCAAACGAACATGGCATGTTCATCCCATCTCTAGTTGCATAAAGACAAGTTTCAATCATCCAAATATGTTTCTTTTATTATGCCTATTATTCTAAATGTTTTGGACATCTCAAGTTCATTGTGCATTGGTACTCATTATTTTATGAAATGTTAATATGTAAACAATATTCTAAGAGCCATGAGATGTGATTTTCTTTTTTTTTGTTTTATTGAGACTATTAAAGAGAAGACAATGTTTTCAAAAATCCTACAAAAAAAAACTGATTTGGCATGATGAATGTCATAATACTTATAATAAACATCAATTATTTGACATTCTTGAATAGCATGAGAGGTGAGAGTATGAATTTATAGTATCTATGCATTCTTTATTACTCTCTTCAATAGATGAAGAGCTATTCGTGGGGCTTTTAGGGTCTATTGGTAACGAATTTAACAGATTTAGTGAATTTACTAAATCTTATGAATTCAAATTTACTAAATCTTGCCAATGCCAGGCTTTAGCAAATCTGGGATTTAAGATAGAACTAGAAAGAAATGGAGGAAAAAATTCATCAGGTTTTAGTAAATTCTACGAAAGAGCAGAAACAATTAATATATCTCACATTTTATTTAAGATTAACCTCATCTTATGACCACCTTTTGGTTCTTTAAAATTAACGTCATTATAGTGCTAATCTCTTAAATAAATTAAGTTTAATTGTTTTTAAAATATTTAATGTAATAATTTAATTTGTTATTTTAAAGTCTTATGTTTGAATTATATCTTTTTCTTATTATTAAAAAAATAAGCTTATTGATAACAGCTTGAACACTCTTTGATTAGATATATATTTTCTATGTTTGCAAATTTAATCAATTCCAGCTTATTCAACCAATTTATTAAAATAGCATGGTAAAACTAATTAGATTTTAAATTTGATTAATCATATTATTATATTATACTTGATGGAATTGATCTTAATTTTAATTTCATTTAATCCATTGAATTATTTATATTTAAGATGAACACGTTTGCACAGGAACAAACTCACAACTTTTTGAAATGTATACAATTTGTTATGTTGCAAAAATAGAAATGTTAAATAAATGGTTAAAATTGAACTTTAGGTGCTAGATATGTAAATATAAAAGAATTTTGTGGTATGCTTGGAAATTTTCTCCAAGGTTTATGGTTGGAAAAGCTGAAAAATTACCTTCCTATAACTCACTGAAGCTTTCTGTTTGCTGAGATTGCACATTTATGTGCTTTTACGTTAAATACTTTGTTTTCTAGTGGCACTATTTTATTAAAATTAATGGAAGAAAACTTTCCTCTGTTTGATTGTCCATCTCTCCGGGTCACATTCTCTGTTGGAGCCCATGTTCTTCTCCTTGCTATCTCCTCTGTGTCTGGCGCTCCAAGCTTTAGATCTGCAAGGAAAGACGATTTCATATTAGAATGTACTAAAAGTCTAATGGCTTATTTACCCTTCGTTGTTATTAGTAGTTTGTTATTAGGCTGTTTATTTAAACAATAATGTAATGTTATACAATTCATGAGATGATATTCATTCTTATCTGTTGATTCTCTGTTTTCCTTCTTTCGTTCTATGCTTTTGGTATCTTTTTCTTCTCTCTGGTGATGGTATCAGAGCCTCTTGCTTCACGGCAAAATGAATTCTAGTCCCTTCAGCTCCACTCAAGAAGGGCAACACACTCAGACGGCTTACAACAAGTTCAATGAGATAAGTATTCCTTCTACACTAAAATCCTTGATGTCCCGGATAGAAAATGTAACTGGGACATGTTTAACTCAAGATAAAACTTAGATATCAAAACTACTCACGGCAAATGGTCTTGTTACCTTTCTTGACAATCAAATTCTCCATCCACCAAAGCATGCTCTTGATGCTCACGGCCAAGTAGTAGAAAATGAAGATTATATAATGATAGAAAACATAAATCTAGCTGCAACAATGATTTCTACCATTTCCCCAGCCATCTTGTCATATATTTTATATCTCGACACTACAGTTGAAATCTGGCAAACCTAGAAAGAAGATTTCAGGCATAGAATCAATCTAGAGTTATTCAATTAAATAATGAATTCCATAATATAACTATAGGATCAAACAATATGACAAAATATCTCAACATAGTTAAAAATCTTGTAGAAAATATTGTTGCAGCAGAATCTAAAGTGGACACAAAGACATCATACTTTACACTTTGAACGGTCTACCACCAAGTTATCAAGGGTTCGAGATTGTACTTCGCACAAACTTACAACCTCTAATTCTTGAAGATTTCTATGCTCTTCTTCATAGCTATGAATGCACCATGGCTAATGAAACATCAGAGAATGTAACCTCGGAGAGAGTGTCAATTGAGCAGAGGAAAGTCTTTTTCCATTAAAAATGATTTTTACTTATTGTTACATCCCATTAAAAAAAAAGAGAGAGAAAGAATATTACACCAAAATCCAAAAATAAATTTCATTAATTAAAAGCCCTCTTAGGTCTTTTTGGTGAATAGTTGTTTTAATTATTTGAAAGATTTACATACATGCCGCTCAATTCTTATGTATTTGCATTTTAACACCTAAACGGTTGTGAGCAAAAAATGTGGAACCGATTAGAGAGATCTGAAACAAAACTTAGAAAAGAAGCACAAAAAGTGATAAAACACAAAAAATACAGGGAACATCAAGATTTAATGTGACAAAATTAGAGAACGGAAGAAAATTATGGAGCCCCAACACTCCAAGAAATTCACAATAAAACAATAACGATAATGTACAGATTACATCACACTCAAACCTCATTACACTCCTTTATATCTCCCTCATAGGAGAACTGGTGAAATCTAACTTCAGTATGCACAATAGGATTTTGTCAAATTACCTTAGGTCAATTTCGACGTTAATCTAACAAAAATATGATGTAAAACAATAACAGTGACCGATTTGCGTCGACAATTGGTCCATGCAAAAAATGGTCATCACAAATACAATTAGCGACAATCGTGGTTGATGCAAACCAATTACATCTATATTTCCATCCAACATTGTCGAACTTAGCCATTTTGATGTGACTCATGGCGATGTAAACATTAACTACGACATTTGCGTCCACGTTTGTGGATGCAAACTTGCGCTGTCATTTGCGTCCACAGTATCTGCCATAGAGGTTGGTGTGAGGAATTTCTAACACTACTTTGATGCAAACATGTAGCAAATTTTAAAAAATATATAAAAGAACGATCAGCTTTTTACAACCTGCACAGAAAAAATATCATAAATATTTACTATTTACCAACACAACACATAATATATTACATAAACATGTATCAAAATAAAAACAAATAAATTTTAACAAATAGTACTTAAAATCTAGAAAAGTGAACATCAAACAAAATTTATAATCTAAAAATAAAATATATATACAGATGATAATGTCCAAATACTAAAAAAAGAAAAAAAAACCCTATGAGATATCATTAGCACACTCATCCTCATCCTTCCCCTCCTCTCCCTCCTCCCCATCCACTAAACTCAAAAGCCGCTTCTCATGGTGATCTACAATTTTATCCAATCGCGCTAGTGACCCACATAGTTGACAGAGCTCCTCAGCCATAACACTGACTCACACGCTAAACGAGCTCATCATTTTCCGATGATGATTTCAAACTACCCTAAGTAGCTTGGAAGTGCTCGGCCTCAAATGCAATGCCCTATACACCGAGGTCATATACCCTCTCTTTCTTCCATCCCGTTGCCTGCCTCACATCTCAATATTTGACTACTTAGTGATAGACTAACTACCAATACTACTAGCAATTGTCATGATTTAGCTTTGTATATCTCAAATATGCTCGTAGTCCTCCTTTATAATTAAAAATAATGGTTAATTGCTATTTTACATTACTTATGTAATAAACAAAGTTTTTTTACTTACATTGACACACTGAGAGAGGTCAAAGACCCACTCTTATCTCCATCGACATTGATTCGTCCAAACAAGCAATTTCATAGTGTTGGGTAGGCGATCAAGCTTCTGAGCTTGTGGACATGAAAAATAATAAGTATCATATAACTTCACCATTGGATTGTCTAGTATTTAGTCAATTTCACCAATTTCAGGCAGTGCTCTGTGTTGTAACGATCCTCCAATGTGGAGAGCGGCACCCTTGACTCCCTCAGTACACTTGTTTTGTTGATTTGTTTCCTTTTTCTTCTGATAATCAAGAGATGCCCATGATCTAGTCAACTGCACCCAAATCTCCACCCCAATCCAGATGGACCATTGTCCCTTCCCATAAGTCGTCGTGAACTTATCACCCAACCGATGCCCAGTGCGAACCACAAAAATATATCAGATGTGTTGATGATGCTTCGACAGTTAGTGGATGGACCTATGCAAAATAAAATTTATTTGATATTTATTAACATGAAAAATAACTTGAAATTATAATTCTATTTCAAATTAACTAATACATCGAACTCCCTAAACCACCTGTTCCGAGTTGCGATTTAGATCTTATTCTAGGAGAGATAATGAGAGTCATATATACTTCTAATGATCTTTGTGATGCATTTGTTGGGTTGGCCGTGGAGGTAGAATCTGAAATAAAAATAGTAGTTACACAAATATAGAAAAGATCATTCAAATAACTTACGAGTCTTCCTCAAACTTAACACATATCTGGCCTGCGGTGTCCTACCTCAAAGTGGTTGGGGCAGAGGGTCCCGACTCATTTGAGGGAGGTGTTGGTTGAGTGCTCATAATAGAAGGTGTAAGAGAGGTTGCAGTGGTAGGAGCGCGTGGGCGGAAAGGAGCAGCGAGCTCTATCAGAGCAAGGACCGAAGGTGCGAGAGAGTCTATAATGGTGGTAGTGTTGCTGATCAACACAACAATAGTGTTGTGTGTGGTAGAGCAGGCAACTAACTTCTATCTCTATTTCCAAGTGTTAGATCCCTAATTAGATCAATGAAGTGGTTGATCTTTGCTGCCACCTAAAGTCATTTGTAATAAAAAAAAATGACATCAATAAAGTTAGTACTAAGTTGCACTACGTAATGAAAATAAGAAAATAGGTTGTAACAATGTGCAAAAAAGACAAAAGTAAAACCAGAAACGTGCTGAACAAATAATGTAAAAAATAGAAAGCTAATATTATAAGAGATAAAACCAGGAAGAAACTAAAATTTAAAAGACATATCACTCTTAATCTATTTTTATATACAGGTTAGTCGATGTTGAACTTAAAATTCTTTCATTGATATCATCATCATAGGCATCCATAATTTGAGAAATCTCTTTATATGTCCTCGTAATATCCTCCAAGATAAACCTTTATTTGAGAGAATAGAGCTAAATACAAAAATCTAACATTTCATAGCCTTGATGAATGGGTTAAATAATAGTTTGCATTTCCATAATTATTCTAATTTTATTTTTTATAAAAAATTCTCGATCAAGTTTATCTCTTGCTTTACCTGGGTATTGAAGGTAATAAATTTGATTAGCTTGACATGCTAGAAGAAATGAATCCAATTTCACATATCTTCTATTCATTTTAACTTTGGTAATATCATATGAGTTTAGTGTTCATGTTTCTCGACTAGGAACATGATCAAACCACTAACATTTGAATAAATAAACATAAAGTGTAATATAAACTGGATATTGCAACTACACTAATTCTTCAAATAAGCCATAATAACTGATCTTACTATTTGAGTGGGTATTTCTTCCAATACGAACACTACAATTATACATCGTATTCCCTTCACATCAAGAACTCAGATGAAATCTATGATCATTTACATCGAATATTTGTCATGTAGTGACGCTACGATTAAGCCCACAAGCAAGATCTAATAAGCTCTAATCCAAAACCCTATTGCTTTGATTATGAATCTTTAACAAGTTCTAAAATATAATTAGTTTTACTTAGAGCGTACAAATTATATGACAAACTTGTGAATTGAGGAGTTACTTTAATTTACGTATAATTTGAACCATGACGAAAATTCTTCTTCAATATTTTCATCTATAATAGAGTTATCCTCTATGTTTAAACTTATGGTAAATAACTTACTCATATCATTGTTATTTACATATTAAAATTAATTAGTATAACATTCTGTGTAAAAACTCAAATAATTTTTAATTACTAGAAATCGTAATGTATAAATTGTTGGACTTTGTCTCGGTTTAGTAGAACATACAATTTTGCTACTCATAGCTCTTTATTATTGAGGTAATGTGTACTATGCCTCCCAGTTGATTTTTCTTATATCTATAATACTAATAATTCGTTCCTCTAATACATCTCATCAATATTTTGATGGATTTATTCTCCTTATTCAAAATAATATGAACAAAAAAGATTCTCTCATGCAGTAGGTATGCCTCACACGTTAAGCCCTCTGTATGTGCTTTATCTTTTACAATTCTTTTGATTTTATTTAAAAAATAGCGACATTGAGGCTTTTTTTTAATAAATTATGGCAATAGATCATTCGAACATAAAATGTAAGGTATGCATATGATGTATCTCGCAAAAGGATACAATCATTGGTACTACACTAGACCCTCAAGTATAGCTTCATAGCATAGATGTATAGACAAATGCTCCATAGAGTTAAAAAAATAAGAAAAAAATATACGCTCAAGCTTCCATAAAATTAATAAAATACTCACTTCAAGATTTTTCAACGAATCAAGTTTAAGGTTCCCTGCGCTCAAGTCCTTGAAGAATGCACAGATTTTGATTAATGGATTAAGTATCAGATTTGGTAGAGCATTGAATGCAGTTGATAGTAAATACTATAAAAAAATGTGACAATCATAACTTTTCATGTCGAATATCTTCACTATTCCCAAGTCAACGCAATAGCTCAGTTTTGACTCATATCGACTAGAAAATTTTAGTGAATGCATTGATTAATATATTATTCTTCGTTGATACAATATGAGATAGTATGTAGTTTAACCTTTATTAGTTTGTGTGCATTTGTTTCTTGAAGTTCTAACTCCTTCAACTTCTAACGGTTTTTTCAATTCTAATCTTGCTTTGGCATTATCTTTTGTGTTATTCTTAATATCCATCATAGCATTTAAGATATTATCGAAAAAAAATCTTCTCAATATATATAACATTGAGATTATGTATAATCAAATTAATCCACTAGTATAGAAGATCATAGAAAATACTCTAATTTATCAAATTTTGTGTAACAACAAAATCATGAAGATGATTTGAAACTACTCATAGTGATATTTGATATTTCATTAATCATGTCATAAATGGTTCTTAGTTATCCTTGGGGGAGCACCCTTATTCATTCTAAATGAGCGAATCTGGCCAAAAAACCTTAAATGACAATCAAATCAAGAGATTTTTTTTCTATGTTTTAATGTGAATGTTCACAATACTCCGCTTCTATGGCTTGACACTGAGGCACTCAATTTCTGGAGTTGAGGCTCCAAGCTCTTTATCTTCTGACTTTTCATTCTAACATTGATGACACTACGACGCTCAAAGTATAGCACTATGACACACCATGTTGGTGTTAATGCTGTGACGCTTTGCTCTTGGGAAACTTGCTAGAAACATTGCTACACTAACATTACTACAATACTTTTGTCCTTTCCTCTCTAACTTACTATCAAGTGAATTTACTCTAACAAAACACAAAATAGACAATATAAAAGCACAAAATAATATAAAATTTACCGTGAAAAACATAATATCTATGCATTTTTATTACTTAACAACTGTGCTATTTTTCATAATATTTAATTTCAAGACATTTAACTAATTGTAACACATGTTGATGCTACCAAAAAAAAAAAAAAAAGTGCCATCCAAGGAAATAATCACCTTATTGTTACTCTCTTCTGTTATAATAACTACCGATGGATGTGAAGAGCAATTTAATCTTGGCACCTTCAACATCACTTTTCCTTTGCTTTATTTAGACACAATTTCGTATTAACATGTATTTAGTTATTTAAAATATGTTATCATTTATTAACTTTCAATCCTCAAGAAATTGCTGTATATGTTTTAAGTTTTTAATAAAAAAATATAGTAGAACTCCCATTTGTCGACATCTTAATGCTAAGTATGATGTGTCATTTCTATGTCCTCTTGTTTGGTGCATACACCACTTGCATGGCCAAGACAAAAAAAAAATAATTTTTTTTATTCTAAAATACTATTGGAGATGAGATATTTCAAATTGATGTTATAAGTTTTTTTTTTTTTTTTCCTTCCAACCATAATTTTCATTTATATAAGATCATCACATTATTGGTGTTGTTACATAGCATGATATGGATGTTAATGATATGATAGGACATATGACAATTAATAGAGATTCTATGTTAACAAATGACATTACAATCTCAATTATTAATTATCGATTGAGTCAATAGATTAGATTTTGAACTTAAATAATACTATATGTGGCTTGATGCGTGCTAAAAAAATTGCGGCGGTAGAGTAACAAATTATTGTCTTAGCGTTGTACGAAAGTTCAGCACACACACAGATGAAATAGAAAAAAGCGATGATGACTCCCTAAATTTTTATGTGGAAAACCCATAAGGGAAAAACCATGGGGTCTGACCCAGTTGCAGAAATTCACTATTGATTGATGATTACAGAAATCTCTTGTCATACAGACGAGAAATAATAACTATATTTTTCAAGGTACAACGTCGACTGACGGCCTCTGGTTGGTGGTAATTGATGACGGTAGCTGGAGGTTGACGACGGTCGGCAGTGGTCGTCGGTGATGCTGAGCTACAGCTTTTCCTCAAGATATCAGGCTCTCTCTAGAGTTCCTTCCCTTTTATGAGAGGGATGTGAATCTATTTATAGTATTCTTAGTGCAATTAATGCAACAATTTGAATCATTTTGATTGGACGGTTCAAAGGTTTCTCTTGATCACATGACATTTGATGGACATTTGAGTGCGGGATGATGAAAATTTACTTACAATTCACTTCAAGATTCGTGCGGGATGATGAAAATTTATTGGTGCCGTATCATGGCTATTAAACGTGTCCGTTTTTTAAATTCTATAATTAAAAATAAGAAATATTTGTCTTGAATGTAACTCTAATTATTATTATTTAGAAAATAAAAATGAAACATCATTGCTAAAATATTATTGATTTCTCATATATTAAGTTGGGATTGGATTTATACTTTAATAATATAAATCAAATTTGACCTAAAGTAGCATGCTTAATTCAGCCTAATTATGAAGCTAAGTCAAAAGAAAAAAAAATTAGATTTTATCTAGACATGACATATCATTTGCTAAGATTGAATTAAAATTGGCAATTATTTCCAACACTTTCCTTCCTCTCATTTAAGATTAGTAGTCGTGTTCTATCTCGTATATCAACTTTAAATTTAATTATAAGCATGTCAAATCTGAAGATCGATTAATCATTCAATTAATGTTTTCAAAAGTTTTTAAACAAGTTCACAAATTCACTGATGAATTAGAAAAATTATGAATTAGGCTGAAAATGAAGAAGGCGAAATAAATAGCAGGTTGTCGAAAACCTTATGAGATCGAAGTCACAAAGACAAAATTTTATAGCTAGACCCATTGTATTTGTAGAGAAATTAGTTTGATGAGGAGCCAAAGAGAATTAATTTTAGAAGTTGAAGACTGAAATATTTTTTTAAAAATCTAATTGAATCAAACAAATAAATTTGATGAGTCTATTCGATTCTTCAGTTTTGATCAAATAATATGCTTGCCTACTTGTGGAAAGTCAATAATAGAACAACAGCTTTTATTAAAAGATAGAATATTTTTGAAAGATTTACATACATACCACTTAAATCTTAGGTATTTACAAACCTAACCTTTAAACCTTAATTTTTACATACATATCATCTTATTTATATAAAAAAATATTTAACTTATATTTTACAAGTTAAAATGATGATATTTTTGATATGATACGAAATAGTTGAGAAGTTTAGGTTTTAGAAATGTAAATAAATTAGAATTAGTGGTATGTATGTAAATGCCCCCAACAGTTTAATGTAAATGACTAGGAATGGCTGTTGTCCATTGCAGTTGATTGGTCTAAACATGCATCTATCGAACGATGGATATGGTCGATAGTCACGCCACGTGAACTCGGTTGTTATTTAGCTAAATTGGTGGGGTCTAATTGGATTTACAAATGCATTATTGAGTTTTAGGCATTTAAAACTTTAATTACATATATAATAATTTAGAGTTTAAATATTGTATTGATATAATATTATATTATTGATTTTCTTATAGTATTTTGATATTTTAGTGCCAAATAATAAATTTAGATGATTTTTGTTTTAGGTACATGCATGCATAAAAATTCTTGTTTTAGGTAATGCATGCATAATAATTCTTATTTTAGGTACATGCATGCATGATAAAAGTTCAATATTATTAAATATAAACAATATTAAATTTATTAAATAACTTAAATTCAACTGCCTAAAGCTAAGGAAAATTAATTCTTCCAAAAAACAAATAAAATTGGTACCGAGATGTTATAAGTGTAAATATCAAATTTTGGGTTTTATATATGTAAATACATGAGAATTGTTTGGTATGTATGCGAATTTCCCTTAAGAAAAAAGTAAGGTAAGAAAAAAAAAGCAGTTAATAAATTATTTTTCTCTAATAATGAATTTTATCGCTCAATGAATATATGAAAAAATATAAATAAATAGTTTGCAAAAAAAAAAAAAAAAATCGCTTATAATTAAGTCAATTTTCTTAGAGATCTTTACAATCATGATCAAATTGCAATGAGAAAAGAGCTTGTGAGAAGATTTCGAAAGCAATATAATGAAAATCGAAGATGAGAGAACTCAGATTCATGTTAAGTAGGATTTAACAATTTCGATAAATCCACATTTACGAAAACTAGTGGGATTTTAATTATCTATCGAACAACAATGAGCTTATTCAAACAAAATTTTCATATTTATTTCATTAACCTTCGAGCTTTAAAAAATATTCAAACATGTTTATTAATAAATCTAAAAGAATATGATCGGATTTTAATTGATCCGAGCTCGAGTTATTCATCGCGTGCATCGACTCATTTGCAAGCCTAAGCATGTTGGGTTGATGGTTTGCTAACCAAAGCAAAATTGATAAAATATCAGAAATAAGAAAAACTATTAGGGATGAAAACCACGAAAAAATATTACATCAGTATCACGCACTTAAAAATAACGTGCGTAGCCAATCAATTCACGCAACGACATCTCACGTGGCAGAGAAAAAAAACGACGCAGTAACACAGGGAATATTCCCTCCTGTGTTATTGCGCTTTATTCATGTGTTATTGTGTGTTATTCATGTGTTATTAATGTGTTATTGTGTTATTATAACACCAAGAATATTTTCAGGACACAATAACACATGAATAACACACAATAACAATTAAATACCACAGAAAATATTCCCGACAGAGAAAAAAACGGCGCAGTAACATAAGGAAATATTCTCTCCCGTGTTATTCATGTGTTATTGTGTGTTATTCATGTGTTATTGTATTATTATAACACCAAGAATATTCCCAGGACATAATAACACATGAATAACACACAATAACATCTGAATAACACTGGGGGGAATATTTTCCGTGTTACTGCGTTTTTTCTGTGTCGTGCAGGGTATCATGACTTGATTTCATTGACTACACACGTTACTTTACGTACGTAGTACGGATGTAATATTTTTTTGAAAACCACACCTTCTCCAAATCAACATCTCACCTAATAATTCTCCCTAAAAAAAGATCTTAGCGTTGAGAGTGCTCCCAGATGACTTGAGCGATTGCAAGAAGTCCGACAAGGAAGGTGAATGATTTTAATGTTTGTTGAGCAATTTTATTAAATTTGTTGAGATTTAAATAATAAGAAAATCTTTTACGTGGGGGACAAAAACTTTCCTGCTAAGGATTAAGGATGACATTTCACAGGCTGATCATTTATATTTAATAGACGCTCATTGTCATAACCATGATTGATGTGACTCCTGACGGGCAAAGGCAATTATTCAGTGCAGAGCACTTTCAATTAAGGGAAAAATTTGCTTACATGATAATCTATAAATATGTTATATGAAGGATATTGAGGAGTTATAATCGCGTTATATCCCATGTAACCTACTATAACCTACAAATATATGAAAACAGAAACGTGGAACTTACTAGAAGAGACAGGTAGGTTACATGGAGGTTACAGAGGGTATAACACGGTTATAACCTCTCACGGTTATAACCTCTCAATACCCTCCCTATAACCTATTTGTAGGTTACAAATGTACACAACTCTGCGTACGTCCTACGTACGCAAATTTTTTTCTTTGAATTAGGTGGCTACATGCATTGCTTAGTCCTGCCTTTTTTTTTCTTCTACACGATTCATAATTTCTCATTGTCATTTTATCAAATCTCTTAAACCCACCCTTCTCTTCTTCTTCTCTTAACTTTAACCTCTCTTAATGCCTTTTAAGATCGATGTTTGATGTGTGCTAAAAAATACATGAGAGTAAAGTTGAAAATTATCATTTTAGCGTGATATAAAGATTCAACACACACTCAGAAAAGAGAAATCAGTTAATAATGATATCATAATGTTTTATGTGGAAAATCAAAAAAAAAAACCACGAGGCTTAACCTAACTGAAGAGTTCCATTATAAAAGTCTGATTATAGTTGCAATCAGCTGTCTCACAAGAGGGAAAGTATTACTAGGTCTCCTAAGTTACACTGTCGACATGCTGATGAATTTGTTGTTAAGAACAGAATGTGACCAATAACGATTGACGACTTTCTGTTGGTGGCAGTTGCCAGTGATTGACGACTGTCGACGAAGATTGGTGGTGATTGATGACGGTTGACCAAGATTGATGGTGATTGACAACGATTGGTGGTGGTCGACGAAGATTGACAGTGATCAATGACGGTTGGTAGTGGTCGACGGAGGACAGTGGTGATCGACGACGATCAACGTGATCGACGAGCATAGGTGAAAGTCAACGATGGTCAGTTGTGGTCTACGACAGTTGGCAGTAGTGGTGCTGGACTTCAGCTCCTCAAAGCTTAAAGCTCTTTCTCAAACTTCAAACTCTTCTCCTCACGCATGAGAGGGTAGGGCGCTATTTATAATGTTTTGGGTGCAATTAATGCAAGAATATGAACCACTTTGATTGAACAGTCCAAAGATGTTCATTTGATCAGATGACATTTGAGTGTCTTAACAAAGTCGAAATTGAGGCTCGTTGGATTCGTCTTGTCTAGAGGCTCGATTTGACTATAGGCTTGCAAGGTTCGACATTCGATTGACCTTTCAAATGCAGTTTAATGACTTGATTGAGCTTAATTTGACTCAGAGTAGATCAATTTTAATATCATTAGATCTGTTTCATTGAGTTAGTCAGTTTGACTATAAGTTTGCTAAAATCAAAATATCTGAATAATTCTTTTATCAAAAAGTCGCATCGAGATTTGTGTTATGCCTCTAGAATCCTACCGGTTGATGAAAATTTGTTGGAGATGCATTAGTGTTAATAGCCTCTGCATTACTGCGGGAATGCCCTAGATATGTGAAAATATTAACATCCAATCACAAGATGCCACATAATCATATATGTAAATGTGCGCTAGCATGACCTCCAATGATTGGACGTTCGAAGGTGTTCAAGAGGAGGTGGTTCAAGAGTCACAATATTCTCTCCCAAAATAGAGAACTTAATAACCTTCCATTTTGTAACTCATAACTAACTTCAAGTTCTTATGCGGTAATCGAGCCTGCAAAATATTTTTATATTTTATTTCTTTGGCAACATGCCACCGAATTCCTCTGTTTACATATCTAACACCTCAATCCTACTTTTTTATATTTATGTCACCATAATTTTTCATATCAAATCAAAATAGTCAATACTCTAACTTTCATAACACACAATACATCTTTTTAAAGATAGACAACGTGGGATTTGACACCAATCCGACAATGCAAAATAATTGAGTGGTATTCATTTAAATCTCCCAATTAAAAAAAAAAAAATTTAAATTCAAGATTAAAATTGAAGAGGACAAATTAGCAACCAAGCACTAAGCTAATTAAATAGTTCGCATATGAAGTATTAATGTTTACCAACGACAACACATATTAAATTTATATGAACAGACATGAATCTTGATGTATTTTTAATAAGAACTCCTGATATCATCTAAGCTTTGATGTTGACAAATTTATAATTGAACGGAACAATTTGATAATATGAGTTCAATAACACTGAAAGTGATTCGATTTGAGTTCAAAAAAGTCCAATCAAACACGTGAAGTACAATTAACAGTTTTGGAGCATTTACTGGACTGCTAAACAATAATTAAATTTGCATGATTACAATCAAACCATGTGGGTTGACAAAAAGAATCTAATAAACTTAATATCACTCAATTTTGATATCATTAATGCACTTAAATACTGAAAGATGATAAATGTTCATCAACCATTGTTGATAATCACCAGCTGTTGTTGCAGCCAATTACAAACATTGTTCCTACCAACTATGACTATTGTAACCACCAACTATGACTCTTATCAACTAATTATTATTAAATAAATATGATTGACAATTTTTATTATTTCATTGTAATTAGAAGAAGATTGAATTTTAATACTTTCAATTTTTTAATAAATTATCATGATTGGACACTCCATGGTTTTTTTTAACATAATTTTTGCTCGTAAAAGATTTGATTGTTTCTTACATTTCTATCTGTGTATGCTACAAATTTATATTAAGTTAAGATTTAATATTTCTCTATTGTTTATAATCATGAAATATTCTTAAAATATTTTAAAATTTATTTTGAGTTTGAACATTTTTATTACAATTTATAACTCAAAATGGTTGATGTGGTCGTTGAGCCATACAAAAATAAATCATATTTATTTAAACTGATTGTATTATAGGAACCTTTTCACTAAAATGTTCAACTTATTGGCCAACAACCCTAAATAATATGTCCTTGCCTATTTGGTTTTGGTCTTCATTCGATTGTTCATAATTTATTAAAATGCCACAATGGCTGTCCATAGGTGGCTCGCATTGTTGATATGATGTCAAAAATACGTGTCGACATAAAAATAAATTGAACTGATGTGGTATCAAATATGCTTATGGTCTATTTAGGATTAATTTTGTTTTATTTTATTTTATTTTTTTATCTTTAAAATATATTTTAAATTATATCTATATTTTATTTTTAACTAATATAAGTACATCTATCAATATAATTTTAATTTACATTATGCATGTAGCTAACTAAATAAATTATACACATCACAAAATAAAATTAATTTTAATTTTATATATACAATCAAAAAATAAAAATCTAAATAATTATGAATTAAAAGTTTTATGCGAATAATTAAATAACTTAGATTTAAAATTTAATATTTGTAATTAAAAAAAACATAAATATAAATTTTTACAACATTATCTTCTGAACTCTTATCTATAATATTTAAATTTTTGCAACAACCTTGAGGACACAAACAATAGTCGCCAAAATATCTGTACAAAGTAAAACATCACAAATTTTAAGACCATTGTGCATAATCTTTAATGTAATAGCAACAAATCTAACAAAATGACTATTATACCAAACATAATTACTCTAATCCATTAATGGGATAGCTCTCAAATATAGAATTATGAATATGACTATGAACACAATTGTTTAAACCCTTCCAAAGATGAGAGATATTACAATCCTTAATGAGAATATATAAAATTAACCTCAGACAATAATCATGAATGTTATCGGAATTAGAAAAGGTGAACACTTTATTTGATATAGTTTCACTAACTTTAATGAAAAAGATAAATCAAATCGGTTAAAAATATCATTGTCAAATTTCTACAAAAGTGAATAACCATTCGACTAGAGATCAAAATAATAATAATAATTAAAAAAACAAAATTAGTATTAAAATTAATATGAAGCTAAAGAGATTTTTTTGGTTTTTGTAGCCACTTGGACTAAACCTTTCCAAAAAAGATGAGGAATTGCTTCTATTCTTCAACCAAAGAGAACCATAATGGTCAGTACACCAAGTGGTTAAAAGAGAATTAGAATTAAAGCATCTCTAGACAATTTCTAATTCGCACATTAAGCTATTGATATCAAGTTTATACAACATTAAGCCTCCACAATGCTTAGAATTAGTGGAAGTAAGCTATAAAATAGTGTGAAATTTAGAGTTGGAACCACTATTAAAAAGAAAATTATTTCATGGTTTAAGTTATTCAGGAATAGTTATGTATCCAAACCTTTAGTACATAGAAATCTAAATTGGGGTATTTATGTCGACACAAAGGGAAGATGATTCTATTTCCAACTAACAAGCGAGCTCTGCAATTAATACAGGATATTATATTAATTAGTAGCAAGAATCTTAAAAGCTTTAATGGGTACCTCTAAATAATTCCAAGGAATGGGCTTCGGAGTAAAGGCACGCACATCACAAATGTATTGCTGCAATCAAGGATCAACAATTTTAGTTAAACAAATTGCATATTTAGTGTCTGTTTGGCGCGGCTGCCTAGCTGCTGCGCGGCACCTTCCCGCGATTATTTCGCGTTTGGGGTGGCGTCTCCTCTGCGGCTGGCCGCAAATCCGGCGGAAAGCGGAACGCGGTTAGCGACCCGTGGCCGAGCTTTGCGGCAGAGTCGTTAAAGTGGTTTTACGTTGGTGCCCTCCTACCCTAAACATGAGCGAAGCTTTCCCTTTCCCGGATCTCCTCAACTCCCGAGCGTTCGAGCATCTTCGTCTTCCCGAGCGAAGGTTTCTCATCACCTCCTCTTTGCCAACTCCGAACATCACTTCTATCAGCCTAATTCGTCCCCGTCACGTATGAAGTTTTGATCGTCTCGCCGAATTCCGGTTGGAGAAACCCTGCCGGTCCTCTATTCGAAGCGATGAAGTGTTTTGTGAGTTTATATTTTTTTTTCATCTAATCTAATTTTGTACTCATCATTTGTGATTTCAAGGACATTATATAGTTTCAGTACCTTTTTGTCTTACTTTAGAGCAAATTCAGTTCACATATACCATGGAAGAGGCCATAGAAGGAATCAAAGTCATGGTTATGGTGAAATTCTGTTTAGAAGTGTTTAGAACTGTTGCGTACCTAAAAAGTCTATAGTTATTTGCAATTAGAGAAGTTGTAGTATGTCTTAATTTTTTGAACTATTTAGAAGTATTACATATGTCGTTGTCACATTGTTTTAAACAATTTTATCAAATAGGGGCAGCATGATCATTTTTCCAGAAACAAATACCCCAAAGCTGTTCTCACACAGCTGCACCAAACAGACAGCTAGCTTCCCGACATCAATTTCCCCGTAGCAGCTTCCTGGGGCAGCGCAATTGCAGTTGAAGAAGCTGCACCAGCGCCAAACAGACCCTCATATGACATAAGAAGCATGTCAAGAATACTATTGAGATTATAAATGATATTAATATCAGCTTTGTCAAAATTCAACAAATCATCCATATAGATATGATGGAAAATATTGCAGTTNTCAACAAATCATCCATATAGATATGATGGAAAATATTGCAGTTGTTCATAATGAGATTAGACATAAGAAAATGAGAATTTTAATCATCCATAAGACTAAAAAAAAGTCTATCAAAATAGGAAAAAGATAAGGGGTGAGAAGGCAGCATAAGGAAAAAAAAAACTTCTCATTGCATTGTTGATAATTACAAAAAAAAAAAAAAACACATTAGAGATCATTTCAATGTTAATAATAATAATAAAATAAACATTAAAGATACATGCTTTAATCCATTGAATGAAATTAGAGGGAAATGATAGATTAGTCATTCTATTAAAGATAAAGTATCATTTAACAATATCAGAGGTTTTCTTAGTATCAATGTTGGTACAAAAAATTGCAATGGTATGAGCAGAATTAAACCCAAATATAAGCTCCTTTCCGAGAGTTATATTATATGCAATATCACAACCAACAATAAAGGCCGCTTGTGTTGGATTAATAATAAAAGGAAGCAAAATTTTGAGTGTATATGCAAGAAGCTTGGAAATTATTTCATAAATAGTATTAGAAAAGATATAGGTCAAAACTCACTAAAAAATTGAACCTTGTTGAGCTTGGGGATAAAATTAATAACATTGTGATTAATTATATTATGAAGATTATAAGTATGAAAAAAATGATTCATCATTACAATATAGTCAGACCCAGAGATGTCCAAAGGATCTCAAAGGAGAGAAGTCCTTGATAAGGTCAACATATTCAGCTTGATCCAAAATTTGACTTACAAAAAAGATATCAACATCATAAGCAAAGGTAGAAATAGGATAGTTAATGAGCTCAGAGAAATAAAAATAACCTTCATAACAACGTTCTCTTAAGAATGATAGGAGTTATTGGCATGAATCTCCTTTAAAAACTTTTTAAAATAATTAATTTTAAACTTTTTAGAATAAAAATTTAATATCATCTTTTCCCTTACAAAGTCAATCACACTTAGCTCTATAATTTATCAATTTATATTTACAATATAAAACATTAGTTAATTGAGATTGAATGGAAGTAACATTAGAAATGAGAGCCATATCAAAAGGACAAATCTTAAGATAAAACATAATCCAAGTTTGCTAATCCATAAGCTCCCTAATATATTTAGCAAGATGGCTATTTGAGCTGTAGATCTAAGTTAAGAAAATTTTCACATTTTCAACCCATGCAGATTGAACAATTGAAAGGCAATTAGGGAAATAGTTCTAATAGTTTTTGTACATGAATCTACAAGAGAATTTTTTAGGTTTACCAAAATGAATAGTAATAAACAAATACTTAGAGGTTCAAGTTTCCATAATCTTGAATAATAGGAAAGAAAATTCACCACCCAATGATCATTACAAAAAACTATGTTCAACAAATATCTAATAAGAAAATCTTTATATTCGTTAAACTCACAGAAAGGACCCAAAAAGGTCAATAAGACCAAAGTTGTAAAAATAACTATTAAAATCAATAATATTGTTGGGAACAAGGGGGACCGCCGTACTCTTCTCATTAATTCTCTAATACAATTAAAATCACCCATAACAATCTATTGCTTCTAAATATCCTCAGCTAGAGTATCAAGAGAATGCCATAAATCCTTCCTCTTTAAAACACTATTATCAACATAAATAAAAGTAATAATTAGAGTGACATAAGAGGACAAATAAACAACGCCATGAGTAAATTGAGCTCGAGTATACAAAACAACAAAATTTACAATAGCAGGGTTCTATTTGACCCAAGTTCTACCATTATCAGCCGTATGAAAATTATTAGAACTCTTTTTATTAGGGAAAAAAATTGAGATGATTTAAATGAAAGGGGCCAGAGTGAAAAGGGGGAGGGGAAGGAGAGAGTTTGGTTTATAACAAGCAAATGAAGTCCACTTTGTATTCTCCAATAAGATGCCTACAGTTAGAGATACATGTACAGTTAGAGATTCCAAATCATAATGTTAGGAAAAAAATATGAAAAAAAGGGTTACGATTGAGGAATGGTCCATTTAGAGCTACCTTTCTCTAGATTAAAAGAGGAGGGTTCAAGTGGTATTCCACCTCATAGTATGTATTGATGACAAATTGTGAAGTTTAGGCGAATTTAAATTTTACATCATTCTCTTTCTAACAAAAATCTTAATAGTTACATGCATAATTACTATATCGATAATATGGAATATATCCTTATATATATTGGGGTGCTTACCGTATTTTTCTATCTTGCATTCATAATTTGTTGACAGACATTGCATAACACTTTTAAAAAACTTTCTTTGAAGCAATTTATTTTAAATTATTTTATTTATTTTCTCAAATTTTCTTATTTTAATTTTGGCAAACATTGGCTACATGAAAAGTAGTGAAGAATCTTCAAACCCTTTCAAATGTATGTTTGAGATGACAAACCTAATGATCAAAATAATAGATTAAGGAGAAGTGAAAATGGTTGGCCTTATTTTTTTTCTTTTGAATACTACAATGTTGGTCAAAGATTAACACAAAGTTGATAATGTTCTTATGGCATGTGCCGCCAAAACTTGATAGAATGGAGATAGTTTTCCCGGATATTAACTTCTAGAACACAATAGGATATAATACGGTAGAGAATATTGATTTTTAGAGAGAAAACATTAATCTTAAGTATTAATATGAAAGATGTTAATGTTATAAGTAGATAATATTTACTTTTTTTAGTGTTCGTTGAAGCTAAGAAAGGTTTCAAATGAATTAGAAAAAAAATCATGCTATTATAGTCATTAATTGAGACACAGAGATGAGGAGCTACTCTTATAATTACATAATGAACCTTTGATCACACATAAGGATTTTAGAGGTTAAATGATCAATGGCCTTGGATGAATTTTTTGGCAATAGAATTTTGTTGAGAGTACGTGTCGTTTGTCTTTGGAAACCATGTCACAAACTTCCTTGCAAACAAGAAATTAATAAGATATAAATTAAGCCTTATTTAAACTATAGTAAATCTTAACCTAAACACACACACACACACACACACACACACACACACACATAAATAGTTTACAATCAATGCATTTGTTATTTTCTTATTTTTAGTGGTACATTCTTTTTCTCTTTATATTAAGGATGTAAATTATCAATCCATCCACTTAAAATCTTTTGAGTGATATCTTTATTTTCTTCTCCTCTCTGCCTTATAGATTTTTGCTTTTCTCTATATTACGAAATACATCAACTTAAATGCTAGACCTTCCATTCATTCATTCTAAATTGCACCTCATCTCTCGTCTTCCATGAACCAAAGATTTTTTTGAACTTTGTATGTATCCTCTTAACTAGCTAAACCATTTTTAATTGCTTAATTTTATTATGGTAAAAATGATGTTTTCAAGCAATAATCTTGATATTAAAATGAGTCTCTTATTTAGAGTGAGTGAGCACCACATAAAGCTAACAAAATAAATGTATATAGGATTCATAATTACTTTAGAAGAGTTTAATTACCACATTTGCGATTGCTATTAAATAATGATAATGATGTGACAGGTACAAGGAAACAAGAAAGAAGAAGGCAAAAATATAGGAATAGATTACTAAGATGAATTTACTATAAAAATGTAATAGTATCCTTTATTAGTGGGAAGCCTCCATAGATATGCCTCACCGACATGATCTATTATATTAGTATATACATAAACAATATTCTTACTAACTATAACATGTATATCCATAAGTAAAAATAAGAGTATGCTATATAAAAATAAGTAAAACATGTATAAGGAACTAATAATCTATTGGACAGGTAATTAATATGCCACATAAGATGATATGATACTAATGTCTTAGTGAATCCAATGCATTAAACAACTCATGAAATGAATGCTTGAAGTGGTTGCATTGACTTAGAGAAGTCTCAATCTACACAAAGGAAATAGTTGAAATTGATAATAATTATCATAATCGAACATCATGCCTTTTGGCTTATTAAAGAATATTTGTATTCTCAAGTGCATTTGAATACTAACACCAATTCATCAACCAAAAAATTATGGTGGTCCCAAAGACTCCAAAAAACTTTAATCTTCATAGATGAATTATGAGTAGTTTTAGGTGGTTTATCATGACCAGGGAATCAATTTGGTAGCCCATTAGCTTTGGGTTTGTGGGGGCAATAATGACATGACAAGTGCAATTGATAAAATAAAAGAAAAAGGATTGCTTTATCCTAGTAATCTTAAATCACACGATTGGACTTGCCTCAAATAAGCTTGGTGTCATTCTTCTTTATGATAATATTTTGACCATAATCTATTAAAATTAGTTTTGTGGTAAAAGTGAAATACACCTTTTGATGCTGAGATTTAAAGTACTTATGTGCTATGTGTATAAATATGAAATTTTAGGAGTGAGATATATAAATCTATAAGAACTGAGTGCTATGTACATAAATTTCCCAATCTTCAAATTAGAATGAACAAAAAACCTAATTTGCCCGACTTTATACGTTCCCCATGCTAAACTTGTCAGAAATCTGACCTAATCTTTGACTATATGCATTTTTACTTAAAAAAGTTTTCTGCTTGCACCGATGAATTTTAACAGAAAAGGATAAGTCCTGTTGAATTTTTTGACCACATTTCTGTGCTAATTAATCCGCTTTGATCTTATTGAAATTAGAAAGTTTTTCGGCTCCATAAATATCCTCCTGTTCAGTGGAGAGCATTGATCCTGAAACGCAGGAAAAGATTTTGCTTGATAGTAATGGCCATGGCGGCTGCAGCGCGGAGGATTGCATCTTCTATTATCTCACCATCTTCTTACTCTGTTCTTCGTTCTTCTCCCTCTTATCTGCTTCGAGGTCGCCGCCACCTCTTTTATTATTATTTTTTCTTTTGATCTTATCATCATCTTTCTCACTTCTTTTTTTTTTGGATGAAAAGAATCGTTTTTGAACCATTTTATTGCTTAGGCGGTGATAGTTTTTGGTGTTTTTTTAGTGTTTATCGCTTTCTAGAAATTTGGTTGCTGAATGTTTTCTCTTTTTCTGTCGTTTCAAAGGGGTCTTTACTTATTCTACCAATTTGCTCGAGAAAAAAAAATGATTTTTTTATTTATTTTTCTTTTTCTGGATTTTGCCAATCTGAAGGCTCACTAAAGTTATCTTCTTAGGTTTGGCGTTTTGAGGATTGGTGCTCTAAGTTGCTCTGTTTTTATTTTTTTTTGGCCTTTTGCTTGGAACCCTCTCCTATGAGGCCTTCATGATGATGTGAGGGATATTTCTTTTTTGATTCTGATTCTACGGATATGAGAACGATGGTGTTCTTTTTTTTATTTCGGAAGCTTATGCTTTTGATAACGTTGAATCTTTCGTTTCTTATGCGATGATATCTCTGTTTTGAGATGAAAGATTTGATTTTGAACTGCTCTATCGTTTTACCAATTGATAGTAATTAAAAGACGAGTTTTTGCGTTTTTCTCTTATTAATTTCGGGCGTTTGGAGCCCAGATTAGCATCTGTAAATTTTTGCATCTCTCTGAGCACCAGTTATAGACAGTGTATGAGGGATTTGAACGTGGACTTGGCATTTGTGTTTTGGTAACAAAGGAGTACTGTGAAAATTTAGAATTTTAATTTTACCATTTCTTCTATTCTATATACTAAACCCTTAATTCTAGCTGAATTGGATCTTAGGATTTAGCGCGCTATTTACCGAATTTGATAAACTTGATGAATCCAATTTTTAGGGAGAATTGCTGGTGTTTCTTCTGGGATTCAAAGGCTTAGCACTGCTGCTGCCGCTTTGGAGGAGCCCATAACACCTCCAGTTCAAGTGAACTACACTAAACTTCTTATCAATGGCCAATTTGTTGATGCAGTATCAGGTAAATGTGACTGTTCAGTGAAAAACACATCTTTTTTTATATCCATAAGTTCTGAAGCCAGCCATGATCAAACTCTCTTGACCTTCAGGAAAGACTTTCCCAACCTTAGATCCCAGAACTGCAGAAGTTATAGCTCACGTAGCTGAAGCAGATGCAGAAGATGTTGACAGAGCTGTTGCGGCTGCTCGTAAGGCATTTGATGAAGGCCCATGGCCAAGGATGTCAGCCTATGTACTACTCTTAATCCATTGCCTCCTCTTGTTATTCCATTTCAATGCTTGCTCAAATTCTTGTTTCTTAAGTTCATTTATTCTAATTCAATGCGCAGGAAAGATCTCGCATTTTATATCGATTTGCAGATTTGATTGAGAAGCACAATGATGAGATTGCTGCACTTGAGACTTGGGACAATGGGAAGCCTTATGAGCAGGCTGCCCATGGTGAGATCCCAATGGTTGCTCGTTTGTTTAGATATTATGCAGGTAATGTGTGAAGGAGACGGAGAGAGAGAGTTCATGCTTCATCATGAAAATCAGATTTTTTTTTTATGCAATGAATAATTACTATAATGGTCATCTTCTACAAATTATGCAGGTTGGGCAGATAAAATACATGGAATGATTGTTCCTGCTGATACTCCACACCATGTGCAAGTATTGCATGAACCTATTGGTGTTGCAGGCCAAATAATTCCATGGAATTTTCCACTTCTCATGTTTGCTTGGAAGGTTGGGCCAGCACTTGCATGTGGGAATTCAATTGTGCTGAAGACTGCAGAGCAGACTCCATTATCTGCATTAGTAGCAGCTAAATTACTACATGAGGTTGATCATCCTACTTGCTTTCTTCTTTTCTGCACCAATTTTTTCATGATATTTTTCCTCCAGTGCTCAAAGTTATTATGAGTGATTTGTTTTGATATAATAATTAAAAAGATGAATGAACATTTGAAGTTTGCGGTCCTGCCTTTGTTTGCTAATATTCAACGGCTTACTTCAGTACCACTTCTGTACATGAGGCTAGTTTTCCACACTATATTAGGTTAAGCATGGTCCATGGGACCATAGTGATAGAGAGAGAGAGAGAGAGAGAGAGAGAGAGAGAGTATATAAAATGAGTATGATGCATTATTAACACTTATCTGAGACTAGACTTTATTTATGTAAAGTGTCTGTTGTGCCCCTAAGGGGTATTACTTGTTTGCCATCACATGGCTATATATATCCATTGTATTTGTGATTAACAAATACTGAAATAATTTCTTTTCTTCCTCGGATATTCTCTCTTGCATCGTTTATGCATAATAAATGTAGTGTATATTTAAAGTATTTTTAGAGTTATTTGGTCCAGTATAAAGAAATTATAGGAAATCATTTATTTGTGTTCTGTTTAAAGTAAAATGAATGGAGTATAAACCCCAATGATGGTGACTGGTGGCTAGCGACATGACAAGAGTCAGTAGTTGGGCGACGGCAATAGTTGCTAGCAACGGACGAAGCTTGCCAAATCATGCTATTTTTAAATACATTGAATATGAATTAAATGGCGAATTTCAAATATATTAACAAATTAATTTGCATTCCTTTTTCATGCAACCAAACAACTAAATTTTGAAATCTCTTGCATTCGTTTTACTTTATTTTCCTTTTTCAGCAAAAAGTTAGGTATATTTGTCCCAACATGGCAGTATAATTAATATATGATTTTTATGGTATGTTTTGAATTCAATTTTATTTGAATTTTCTGACTTTTTATGATTTGTAGGCTATTCTTTTGTTTTCTGATTTTGGAAGCACTGGTTTGTTTCGTTTCATGAATTTTTTTTAAACCACTTATAAACGTAGATACAAAAGTTTTGGTTGGATTAATTTGGTTGAATTTGATTTATTCAAAATCATTAAACTTTTATTACTTTTTAATTATGGAGAGAATGATACGTGCAGAGTTCGGATGCATCTGGAGTCTGTTGTACACTGTTGTACACATATTGTACTACATTGCACAATATTGTTGTACACAGAATCCGAATGCATTAGAATTCCACACATAATAATTTCTCTTAATTATGATAGTTGCTGTTGGGATAAATAATTCACGTCTTTTTTTTGTTGGAGCAACTAGTAATAAACAATTAATTTAATCTAATTAATGGTTAATTAGGATAATATTAAAGATCTTTCAGGTTTATTATTATGCAACTATCATAATTTCACATTGTTTCCCTATTTTATATTTTATTAATTAACTTTAAAGTTATTAATTGATTATTGATTGTAATGATAGTTTAACTTTAATAGGTATTGAGCATAATTAGCTATTTGACGGACGAATTATGGATTAAATAAAACTTAGATGAACTAAATATATATTTATTGCATTTTCCTTATTTTTTTGGCAAACATTACTTTTTTGAAATTTTGCAAATGTTTTGTCTGAAGACAATTAAATCAAAACAAAACCAAACCCCAACAGTGCACAGCCAATGTCATTAAACTTAGTGAACTCCTAAATGAAGTTTATGGAGTGATGTGTAATTTTACCTTACAAGGATCTAAAGCAAATTTACTTTCTTTGTGAAGTACTTTATCAAATTCTTAAACTGTTTTCTTCTACTGTTTTGAAAATAAGTCAAGTTAACATTTGTTGTTTTTCGCTCCTCTATTTCTATCTCATTTTTTTAATCACATATTTATATTAAATCTCTGCTAATCTTCAGGCAGGCCTCCCTGATGGTGTGCTTAATGTACTCTCTGGATATGGCCCAACCGCTGGTGCTGCTCTTGCTAGTCACATGGATGTTGATAAGGTCATTTTTTTGCATGTTATATCTACTTATAATGTTGCTATTTGTTTTCTTTTATACTATTAAAGGTTTTTTCCATTTATAAACATCTCATTTTTCTTCTATCACTACCACACTAAAAAGAGTGGCATGGATTTTGCATTACATATAATGCCCGGTTGCGAAGCCTAACATTTGCAGTCTTTGTGGTCCTTCATTCATTTATTAAATGTTCACAGCTGAGAGATTTGGCATATTCCCATGTATTTGCATATTGTTTCAATAGAATAAAATTCTGCATGTGATTGTTGAATGATACGAGTTATGTGAATGTAAACAAGTTGAAATTTTTATATATTGAAAGATTTTATCTTCTAAAATGAAGGCCACTGTAATTTAGTTTTTATTAATCTAATGTTAGTTTTTTTTTTTTGTTGTTGCTGTTCAGCTTGCCTTTACTGGCTCAACTAGTACAGGAAAGGTTGTTCAGGAAATGGCTGCAAGAAGCAACCTTAAACCAGTGACTTTAGAGCTTGGGGGTAAATCTCCCATGATTATTATGGATGATGCCGATATTGACCAAGCAGTGGAGCTTGCCCATTTTGCTTTGTTCTTCAATCAGGTCTGACTTTCTGATTTTCAGCTTTTATAATTTTAGTTTCTTGTTTCATTTATGTGTTATTAATTTGCTCTTTCTAAACATTTTTTATAAAGCTTAGCGTATGTTGGATGCTGCTTTAGTTGTAATACTAGTATTTCAAAACAAACCATATTGATAGGATATTAAGAAATCGCAGCATTTAAATGTCTATCCTTTTTAAAAAGTTTTAGACTATTAACATTTCTTCATAAAATGATCAAAATACAAGCATTTTTATGTGAATTATCAATGAAATTGTACTATCTTGCATAAATTGAAAAACTCTACAAAACATGGTGTCTCTCACAGGGACAATGTTGCTGTGCTGGCTCACGTACTTTTGTTCATGAGCGCATATACGATGAATTTGTGGAGAAAGCAAAGGCTAGAGCTCTAAAGCGTGTCGTGGGTGACCCATTCAAGAAGGGTGTGGAGCAAGGCCCTCAGGTCCAATTACTCACAAACTTCTTTACCCTACCAAACCTATTTTGTTTTGTAATTTAATGGGCAAAGCTTTTTTAGCATTGGGTTTGACTTGTAAAAGCACAGATTGATGAGGAGCAATTCAACAAGATCCTGCACTTCATAAAGTCTGGGGTTGAAGAAGGGGCCACACTTGTTTCTGGAGGTGAGAGACACGGTGACCGGGGATATTTCATTAAACCTACCATTTTTTCAGATGTCAAGGTAATGTTTAACATTATTATTAATTAGCCATAAATTGTAGCTTAGACTATTAAGTATCTGTGACCAACTTTCATGTGTGGGCTCTTCAGGATGGAATGGAGATAGCAAAGCATGAGATCTTCGGGCCGGTTCAATCGATCTTGAAATTTTCGTGAGTAGTTATATAGATTTTTTACAAAATATCTTCAACGATGACGATGTATTTGTTGAAAACCCCAATCCTTATCAGTTCACTATACCAATGCCTCTGTTTCACTTCAACAGTTGTATCAGTTCTTTCTCCACTATTGAAGTCCAGCGTAAAAACTAGAAGCAGAAGAATCGGCTCAACCTGCAAGCTTAGAGAAAAAAAGCATACTTGAGAAAAACCAATAATGAGAAATATGAATTTTCCCTTTCTGTTTTTCGTTACCCTTCTCAATATGCGAATACATATATATATATATATATATATATATATATATATATATATATATATATATATATATATATACTAACGGGGATAATAACGAACTGCCAGATTTTGTTGACAGATGGGACAAGTGTAAACTGCAGATTAATTTGCTAGGTACCAAAGGAACAAGCTATCCATATACCCGCATAACTGACGCAGAGAATAATATCCCATTATCTTATTACCGCCCCTCAAATTGAGGATCCTTAGGGATGTTCAATTTGCTTCGAAGAGCATGAAATTGAGGGTTTGGAAGACTTTTGGTAAAAATATCATCAAGCTGATCCTTTGTAGTAATGTGATAAACATTAATTTGCTTGGAAGTGATGCAATCACGAATAAAATGAAAGTTAACCTCAATGTGTTTAGTGCGGGCGTGGAATGCAAAATTATTTGCCAAGACAATTGAGGAAATGCTATCGCACCGTAATGTAGTTAGAATGTTTATAGGTTTACAGACTCAACAAGAAGTCTTCGAATCCATAGAAGATTGGCAGCAGCAGTTGCTAATTCTGCTGCCAATGCACGGTATTCTGCTTCAGTAGAAGAACAAGCCATTGTAGACTGTTTCTTGACAATCCAGGATATTGGATTTGATCCTAAAAATATACAAGCACATGTTGTAGACTTTCTATCGGATGAGTATCCAACCCAATCCGAGTCAGAATATGCTAGAAAATGAAGATTATCTTGATAAATTAGAAGACCATGGTGAGAGGTTGCCTTAATATGTCTTAGGACTCGTTTAAGTTGCTGTTTATGAAGAATTTTTGAATCATGCATACCTTGACAGAGACGATTAACAACCAAAGAAATGTTTGGCATTTTAATCGTGAGATATTGAAGGGATCTAACCAAAAGCCGATAAAGAGCAGATGAAATCGTTAGAGTAGATTATGTTGTAGATGAATATTTGGTAGTAGTTGGATTTTGAACAGGCGTGCAATCCTTCATACCAGCTCGATTGAGTAACTCCAATGGATATTTGTGTTGATTCAAGTGTAGGCCATAATTTGTGGTAGTGGATTGAATGCCAAGAAAATAGGAAAGGTGTCTCAAAGTCTGCATATTGAACCTATGATGAAGATTTGATGTCAATATAGATATTGCTGAGGTGTTGTTGCCTGTGAGTAGAATGTCGTCAACATAGATAAGAAAATACATTTGAATTTTCTCATGAATGTATATAAGTAACAATGGATCCACTTCGCTTTGAGAAAAATCAAGTAACTTGAGATGAACATAAAGAGTAGCAAATGATGCCTTTTAAACTATCAATAGATTTTTGTAGCAAGCAAACGTAATGCGGGTATTGCGTATCAATGAAACCCATGGATCGATGCATATAAACTTTTTCTTTGAGAGAGCCTTGAAGAATAGCATTTGAGACGTCCATTTGAGTGATTGGCCAATTGTGATGAGTAGCCACCATAAGAAGAACTCGAATAGTAGGCATTTTTGCCACGGGACTGAAAGTTTCAACATAATTAATACCATGTTCCTGGTTATTACCTTGGGCCATAAGATGAGCTTTATGATGATCAATATGACCGTCCGAATAATATTTAGTGCGATATATCCATTTGTAGCCAAGTGTCGTTTGAGGCACTATTATCCAAGTGGCTTGTGTTTGTAAGGCTTGGAATACTTAAGACATAGCCTGTCTCCAATTATGATATGTGACAACAATTGTATAACATGTAGGATCTGATTTTGTAATAATTTTGTGCTGTTAATAAAAAATTTGCTTCGGTTTAAGGATCCTTGATTTGGCATGAGTGACCATGGGATGAGAAGGGGTGGACGAAATTAGAGTGTGAGGTGGTTCGGCTGTGGGGATATGTGAAACATGCTTGTTTGGAATAGACGAGTTTGGATTTGGTTGATTGGAAGTTGACGAACTTGAAGCTGGCGGGTTTAGAAGGATGTTAGCTGAAGTTGGCACAATTGAAGAAGGTGGAGCTTGTTGATTTGGGCCGATAGTTGGCTGATTTGGAGAGGCGATAGGAGCAGAGTTTGAATTGATGGATGAGGGACTAAGAAGGAGAGGTTGAGATGGTGTAGTATCTATGGCCGGTGAATTGAGAGTGTGAAGGCTAGTTTGAAATAGAAATACATTCTCATAAATTATAACACGACGAGATATAGTGATTTTTCAGTGGTAGGATTATAACACTTGTAGCCTTTAAAGTTTAGAGAATATCCAAGAAAAACATAGAGTGGAACGAGACAAACTTGTTGGAGGATTGTGGTTGCAACCATGGATAGCACAAAGATCCAAAGGTTCTAGGGAACTTGTAGTTGGGATGTTTCTAATGAAGAACATAATAAGGAGAGGTATTATTAGTTGTAGGAGATAGAACACAATTAATTAGATAGACAACTATAAGAAGAGTATCTACCCAAAGATTTTGAGGTATATTTGCATCAAGAAATACGGTATACATGGTTTCTAGAATATGTTGGTGATTTCGTTCCGCCACACCATTTTGTTTGGGCATATATGGACATGAATATTGATGAATAACTACATATTGAGAAATAATATTTTAAAATGTAGTGTTACAATATTAACTTCCTTCGTCGGAGCGTAAAATTTTGATGTGATTGTTGAGTTGCTTTTCAACAAGTGTTTTAAACTTAAGAAAACAAGAAGACACATCAGATTTATATCCTCATTGGATAAACCCAACAAAAATGAGACATATCATCAATAAACGAAACATGGTATTTAAACCCTTGATTTGAAATAACGGGGGAAGGTACCCCATACATCGTAACCTCCAATATGGTAGAATAATGATTAATGAATAAAGGAAAAGATAAACGACGACCCTTCGCTTCTAAACACAAATTACATGGAGGCACAACTGAAGATTTTGGAATTTTAGGAAGAAACGACACAAGTTTGAGAAGAGCTATGTGAGATGGATGGTCGAGACGACGATGCCAGTTGATGGACAAGGAGGTGGCAACAATCATATCATAATGAGTTGAGGATGGCAAGTTAATGGGGTAGAGGCCTCTATTGCTACAGCCTTGAAGTATCATGGAGTTGGTCTTTAGATCCTTAGTTTGAAAACTGTGAGCATCAAATAAGATAGAAGATTGATTATCTTGAGCTAATTGATGAATTGAAATAAGTTATGATATAATTTTGGAGCATGATAAATTTGAGAGAGATGGATCTTACGGTGGAGTGAGTAAATTGCCTTTGCCAGTGTTTTATGGGAACCGGTTGACCATTTCCAAGAAAAAACCTATTCTGATCCATAATATGAATGGCCATTGGATATTTGAGTAGGATTAGAAGTTAAGTGTGTTGTAGCTTAGGAATCAAGTAACCAATTGGCGTTTTGCTGTGTGGATCCACTAAATAGTGCCTAAGGTGATCTAGTGGGAGAAGGATATTGAAAATTACCTCGATGCCAACAGTAAACTGCGGAGTGTCTGAATTTGCTACATATTTGACATCTACATCTGCCTTTGGGGTTGCGAGGCCTCCTCTACCTTGATTTGAATTATTACGACCTTTGCTAGAAGTAGAATATGGTCCACGACCTCTTGATCTGCCGCGAACAACATTTAAGGCAAGCGTGGGATCTGATATGTTGGAAGGTTGGGCAGTTCTACCAACTTCATTAGCGAGGTTCGTCTCCTCATGTATACCAAAGCATATGAATCGTCAAGACTTATTCGTTGGAGGCTTGTTCGGATGGTTGTTCTGAAGTGAGCATTGCTTGGAGACAAATCATTTAGTGTTTATAGAATCATAACTTCGGTATTGAGCGGGTCTCCAGAAGCAACTATGAGATCAAATTTGGCTCGTATTTGAGACAAATAATTCTGTTATAGACTGTTTTTCCATTGAAATGTGGTGAAGCTTGGTTTGAAGACGTCGTTCAACTGTACTCCGGATTTCAACACATGAATCAAGGTTTAAAATATATGGTAAGATCGGTGGCGAGATAATTGAGTATAGTGCGGATACTAAGTTTTGATCTATAAGGATGCATAGGGTTTATTGAGGGTATGAAATGGTGGAGGATTGGACTGTTGCAACGTGTGAAGGAGGAGCTGCCATGGAGCCATCCAAATAGCTATGGAACCCATTGGATCTAAATTGCTTGAGATTTCCATGTGGGAAAATTATTAGAATATGCCATTCTTAATATTAGCATTAAGAATTTCAAGTGAGATGGAATCACAATATCAGCAGATTCCATGAGATTTGTGGTGTGAGAAGATGCAGAAAAATTGGATGAAACTTGCGTGGGTAACATTTTATGAATCGAGAGGGAAGAGAACAGATCTGAGACCCAAAAAAAAAAAAAAATTATTGATGAGAATTCTGAATGTTGTTAAGAAAGATAATATTAAGTTGCCTAATTTTAGTATTTTTAACTATTCAAATGAAAAAAAAAAGATATAATTAATGGTTGGTTGCGGGGTGAGAAAAGGTGGGGAGATCAGAATTGCAGATCTATGCAACACTCTAAAATAAAATGATCTAAAATTTAAACCGTTTTAAAGTGTAAAGTTCCGAAATAGCCCTTAGCTCTTTAGATGGGATGGAGATTATGAGTGTGCTAAATTAATTCCTGGACTATTTTAATGTGGGCTAAAATAGTTTTCACTGGGATTATCTCAAACCATAATAACAGGGCAGCAGACTAAATTGACACTTTTATAAATGCGGGACAAAGATGATCCCCCTCGAAAGAGTTGGGGTGCCATTTTGATACTTTTCTCACATTTTAAATAATAACTCATTTTATGGGTTGGATTGAAGCCATTTTATGGGTTGGGTTGGGTTAGCTTCAATCAACAACCCAACCGAGCGTATGATAATCCAAGCTGGTTTGGGATCAAATTGCGTCAAGACCCGACTGCCGGGCTGACTTGCTATCAACACTTAACTCCATATTTAAACTTAGACTACTAATGTTTTGTAACAAGTTTTGTTTGTTTTGTGGCAGAGATCTTAACGAGGTAATTAAAAGATCAAATGCGAGTGCTTACGGATTGGCTGCAGGAGTCTTCACCACAAACTTGGACACTGCTAATACCCTAATGAGGGCTTTGAGAGTTGGGACTATATGGATCAACAGCTTCGATATCTTCGACGCGGCGATACCGTTTGGCGGGTTTAAGATGAGCGGCTACGGCCGGGAAAAGGGCTTGGATAGCCTCAAAAACTATCTGCAGATTAAGGCTGTTGTTACTCACCTCAAGAACCCTGCATGGTTGTAATTTGTTGTGATGAAGTATTTGTTTGGGATGGAGCTTGAGCAACTGCTACTTATAAATGTTGAATAAATTTTGTGTTGTTTGTCTTATCTTTAGTTTTTGAAGTTGGTCTGTAATAGTTTTTTCATTTGCAAAATCAGCACAATCATCCAAATTCCGCTGGGCTCCGTTGAAATTAACAGCCCAACTGCAATTGTTTTTAATGGATAATTTGTGATAAGATTGACAACTCGCTTGGCCCATAATAGGATATAATTCAACAAAAGCCTGATTATTTTTAGTATCCTGAAAGACTTATGCCAGGCTAGATTATTTATGCAAATAACACCCCCATATGGGGAAATTTACACACGTTGAACACAGTCCTTATGTATTTACATATCTAACACCTAAACCTCCATATTTACATACATAGCCCTTTAATGATTTAAAGCTGTATTTCACTTCTTGAAAGTGACGGTAATGCTATATTAGATGCCATGTTAAAGATTTATATGTGTAAATATGCAAGTTTAAGTGTGAGATCTATAAATACATGAGAATTGCATGCTATGTATGTAAATGCCCCAATTTTAAAATGCATGGTTGCAATTTAGTAGAGAGAAACATTTAGATGTACGACACATGTTTTTAGAGCCCGTTTGGGGCAGTTTATAAGTGCGGGGGCGTTTTTGAAAATGCCGCGATATCGTTTGTATCGCGCGTTTTGCCTGCTTATCTGGAAACACAGTTTCATTTTTACTCTAAACGCAGGCTGCGGACCCGCTGGCTGAGTTTCAGGATAAGCTGCTTATCCTGAAACGCACGGGCTGCCCTAAACGCACCCTTAGACTTTTATTTTTGTCACGCGTAATATATTCATTGGCAACCTTTTTTTTTAATAATGGCATCCATGTAATATAATGATAGTTTATGTAATTATAAAAATTTTAAATTTAATTTTCAATCTTCATGATTATCATTTTGCATAAATGAAGTATTTATTCATTTTAGTCACCCTCCCTTCATGATTATCATTTTGCATAAATGAAGTATTTATTCATTTTAGTCACCCTCCACTCAACTATCTCAAGAAAATGCATCTTCTTATAATATTAAATTATAAATTTTAATTTCACATTTAGTAAAATATTATATATATATATATATTATTTAGGAATATATATAATGTGTGATAGCTATGGTTAGTCTTCAGTTCCCTCCACAATCCATTCACAATAAAACTCTTGTCAAGCCCATGCTATTGTCAAAAAAATATTTTGTTGAATAATCTCAACAACTGAAACATGACTTTTGTCCAAATAATTAAATAAAAAAATGCAATTGTATTTATCATAGTATGAAACATTTGGGTGCGGAAGAGTTGACTAATTACCAATGTTTAGAAAACCGGACAGGATTTGCCGGTTCGACAATGAATCGCTAGCTAGTCGGGTCCGAATATATTAAATAACCGGTTCTGCAATTGAACCGACCACAATTACTTGAACGGCCAGATCAAAGGCTGTCAAAACGTCTCGTTGTTCATGAAAAACTCATGTTCGGCTCGTTAAGTAGCTCGCGTTCAATTCGTTCGCTAAGTTAATGAGCCGAATACAAACAATTTTTATTGCGCTTGATATATAAAAGAGCCGAACACGAACAAAATTTGTTCATTTGTGTTTAACTCGTTATATATATTAATGTTGACATATAAATATAAATTAATGCAATTCTAATTTTAATAAAAGATTACAACATTTAATTTCTATTCATTATAACATTTTTTTTAAATTTATTATATTGTGATTCTTATATTTCATATTTAAATTTTAAACTTAATTATTATTAACTTTTAAAATGACATGCATAATTTATTATGATATTGGTTATTTAAACATTAAGATACTTATTTTATATTTCACAAAGTTTTTTTTAATTAAATTATTTATGTCACATTTAAAAAAAAATTAATAATTATTACGACATCCGGTACAACCCCGATTCAACCTTGGTTCATCCTATGAACCATAAACCTCTTTTTTTTCTCGATTTTCATAACCACCGTGTCATCATCTCATCTGCAACTTTTAGGGCATTTACGTACATGCCACACAAATATGCTGTATTCATATATCTAACACCCAAATTAATTTTAATATTTACATGAAAAACACTTAGAATTTCAATATCACATCAAAATTATCACTATTAAATATCTTAAAAAATGAAATATCTTTTTACATGCACAAGTTTATAACACCAACGTGTCATAAATGTAAATAAAAAACTTTAGGTGCTAGATTTCTAAATATATAAGAATTATGTGGTAAGCATTTAAAGGTCTCTAATAAATAAGTCGGCCTAAACGTGACAATAAATTGAGGTTTAGCTTAATCCGTCTATTGTTTGAGTTGGGTATTTTTTTATTGAAATAAAGACTTAATTATCCTAATAGGAATTGGGGTTGATTTAAATTGTAAAATTAACTCAAAATTAACATGGTTACAACTTGGGTTTGTGTAGGTTGAAATTGGGTTAAACATGCAATATTGAAATGGCTTGATAAAAAAAAAAAATTGAGTTAGTCATGTAACGAATGGGTTAGACCGGTCGTGCCATGCCGAGTTGAGTTCTAACTCATGATTTGGAGGCACAACCGAACACAGCCTACTTTGAGCCATTTATTAGGAACATTGCTTCGCACCATTGAAGTCATGAAGTTGAGGATTTGAGTATTTAGTTTTGTGCATGAATCTAACATAGAATTTGTTCCAAGTTGCAATAAAAAAAGAGGCACTTACATACATAGTACAGAATTTTTATTTATTTATATATCTCACAATAAGCTTTCATATTTACATGTTGTTGACCCTCATATATACTCCATAAGATAAGTTGATGAATATGGTGAGAGTAACAAATAAAAATGCGACACTATGTGTTCAAATTGGAGTATAAATTCCTCTAAAATAATGCTCACTTGCAAAATGGACCCCATAGTTTAGTTCAAAATATTAAAATTAAACAAGGAGTCTTTTCGATCGAAAGAAGCGAGCACGGTTGGATGATAGGCTACGACATAATTCCGACTTAAATCATCTCGATGTCAACAAAGTCACCAAAACGACATCCATTTGAAAAATAAACCGCACGAGTGAGTCCAGAATACCAAAATTACTCAATGAGAGATCTTGTATGACCAAAGCGGGTGAACAATATGATAACCACAAGCTTTCGGATTGATATGCCTAATTTAAGCCTAAATTACCAATGCACCGAGCACCGCTCAAAATTACTTAAACGACCCTCAATCACAAAACTGATTGCACCATCATGTCCAGAACGTCTAATTTAATTTTAAACTATATTGATGAGTTTTCGTGCACGAATAATTGACACTTAAATTGAGATATTTAAAATAAAAAATAAAAATAAAATAAAATAAAATAAAAATTTAAACCTTCCTTGACCTCTGCAGCCAAACCAAGCCACCGCTTAATATTTACTCTCCAATATGCTGCCCATCTCTCCACCTCCACTCCACCCAATAGCAAGCCGTCGGCCGCTTTTCCTGTCCGTTCCATCACGAAGCCTCCCCACTGTTTTCCTCGCCATAAGCGACCTCGGCGTTCATCCCTGCTTAAGCCGATCTCCCATCTCTCCCTCGTATCTCGCATATATAAAAATAAGTAAACATATTTCAATCTTTGTGTGCTTGAAACGCGGCCCGCGGCCTGACCGCAGGGTTCGACATGGGGCCTGGCCGCAGGGTTCGACCCGCGGCCTGCGTTTAGTATAAAAACCCAAACGCAGTTTCGGATAAGCTGGCGAAACGCGCCAACCAAACGGTACAGCGGCGTTTTAAAACGCTGCCCACACTTATAAGCTGCCCCAAACAGACCCTTAATCTCTCGCTCATATAAAATTAAGTAAACATGTTTTAACCTTAATCTTTGAAGGTTATTTATTCTTCAAAACTCGTCATCAAAATCTTTTTCTTCTTCACCAATAGTTGTACCCAATTCGAAATTAGATTCTTCATATTGTCTACATTCATTGTCCACTTCATTAAAGTCATCATCATGCTCAATCTCAGGTGCATTCATAATTTGTTTCTCTTTATCATTATTGTCTATATTATAAACACAAAAAAAGACATTTCTAAATATTCAGGATTTTTTTTTTCTATAAGAAATTAAGAATGCATATTTATGTAAAGGACAATTAAATGTAAATGAAACTTGTTCTTTCATTCATCTTCATTTTCTTGTGATAATATAATTTTTTTTCTTAATTGTGTATTATTTTGTGATTCTTTATTGGTCATGAGCATATTTCCTACTACATCAATATCAAGGACATGTTATTCTTCATTCATCCAAGTAGGTTTTGAGGTTCCTGTGGAACCACTTGTTTTTCTTTCTCAACAATCTACTACATCAGAGTTCATATCATTTATCAACATTACATCAATGTCTTATTTTCTTCTTTTACATCTCTTCCTCAATCTAATATTGTATCTTACATATATCAGAGCATTCAACCTCTTGCATCTTCTTTTACATCTCTTCTTAGTATGAATCTAAGATAAAAAAAATATTAATTTTAAGTGGTGATTATGAAGCCAAAAAGTAATAATTTTAACTTTAAAGTAATAAAAAAAAAATGCTACATGTGCTCTAATTTCTTTCACAATCTTATGAACTACATGTGAGACTAAGAACTCTAATAGTAAAATTCATTAACTCAGGTGTTTTCCCATAAAATCTCATTCACTAATCAACATGAGATCTCAACTTTCTTGAATCTATTATCAACTCTACCTCAAATTCTCCTCGTAAGTTATCCTACAAGTCCAGTTGAATATTAGCTCTAAGCCAATCTTCTTAGTTCAACATTCTTTCCATACAAACTATTAACCCTTCTTAAGAACTGTATGTGAGGCTAAGAACTCTAATCGTAAAATTCGTTAACTCAAGTACTTTCCCACAAAATCTCATTCACTAATCAATAGAAGATCTCAACTTTCTTGAATCTATATTAAATCTACCCCAAATTCTCCTCGTAAGTTATCATACAAGTTCAGTTCAATATCAACTCTAAGCCAATCTTCATAGTTCAACACTCTTTCCATACAAACTATCAACCCTTCTTTTATGTCACCATCAATAGAAAAATTATTCTCAAAGCAAAATTAAGGGTTTAAATAATAACCAACTACATGTAGTGGTCTATGAAGTTGGACTTTTTGTTTTGCATCAAATTTTTTCCAAATAGATCCCTACTTCTTTTCATTATGCCCACAATTAAAAGCATTTTTTTATTTTGCTAAATCCATTAACTTATAAATTTAACCTTTGAGTGACCTTTCTTCTAATTCAAATTCTCTTAGAGCATTTACAATTGACAACACTTTTTATATAATAAACAAGATGACCCAAAAAATTGGATCAACCGAAATAACAACTCGAGCTTTTATATCTTCCATCTTCTTTGTCCATTGACTATAACACCAGGCTTCTGAGGAGAACATTGCCTGAATTGGTTGCTTCTGCTTCTAAATGCTTTAAAGGGTCAAATATGCCGTAGCAAACCATATGATGGCTAGACGAACAAGTTCTCTCTCCTTTTTAAAAGATTGCAACAAGCTTAGAACCCATTTGTGGCACTAAATGAATTTTACAACTTATTTTGCTTTCGCAAGTGTGCACATATGAATCTTCAGGTTTTCAATGTCTTTTAACATTAGGTCAATACAATGTGTTGCACATGGTGTCCAATAAATATGTTATCTTTTCTCAATTATTTTTACCAATATTCACATAGTTTGACCCATTATCTGCTATAATTTGCACCACATTGTTTTCTCACACTTCCTTAGTCACGTCATCCAAATAAGTGAATAGTAAATCACCACTTTTTATAGCCTTAGAAGCATCCATAGATTTAAGGAAAAAAGTCTATGTCGACTATTCATAAAAAATTTAATCAAAGTTCTATCTTTTTCATTTGTTCAACTGTTTGACATAATCGAGCACCCATATTTACTACATACATTTTTATGCTTCTCTAACATCTTATAGAATGTAGGAATCTCATCTTTGAGTATCTAAGTTCTCAATTCATGCATTGTAAGCAGAGTGAAATTAGATCCAAAATCAGCAAACACTTCAAACATAGACATGTAATATGGGTCATTGAAAACATTAAACGCCAATCCGACTAAGTAGCAGAATCTATCAATTGCCCTACATGTTGCTTTTCTTTCATCTTTTCTTCATTTTGAATTTATAGTAGATTTTTTTTTTGCTTTTGTTGTGGTGAAAGAATTCATTGGACCTCTAGCTCTAAGTGGCCTCTGAGAGGAGTCAACTAATGATGAGTTTGTAGCAATATAACTTTTACCCATATTTGTTGCACAGTTTCTAATATCATTTAAGACATTGTCATGTTTTGCTTTGACTTTTGCATTTCTTTTAACAATTTCTTACATCTTTCTTGAACTTAAGTAGGGGCTTTAATACATGGCTTAATGCTCTTGTGTGTGCCTGTAAGATGTTGTTATCCTGTTTATTGTTCCACTACACACTTGATTACAAGACTGACATCTGAATTCATTGGGTATGCTTGTTCTATGTTATTATGCAAAGTATTTCTTGCAAGTGTGACTACTACCGGCTACACAATCCTCCTCTTCTATTACTAATAGTTAATAACTAATTTAACACATTAAAAAAACAAGATCAAATTCACCTCTAGCAAATTGCCTACATGAATATATATATATATATATATATATATATATATATGATTTATTGTAGCTAGTGTTCAATAGCAAAAAATTAACATAAAAGAAAAAAATATTTGTTGTTCACTGCAGCAACTACAGTGAAATTACTGTAGCAAATACAATGATATTTTAAAAAATGCAGCACAACCTCTACAATAACTAAAAAAATTGCGGTGCAGTAAAATGATAAATGAAAGACACATAATTTCAATGTTTCTATTTCTAAACTACAATAACACAAATAAAGAAACAAAAAACATCACAAACCTCAGGCGAAAGCAGAAGAAGACAACGCAGATGGGAGTGCAGGAGAGACAGTGCGAACGAGTGCAGGAGAAGCCAACACAGATGAGCCTAATCCAACCCTGCGTGGCAGAGGAGAGGATGACACAACCGATGCGAAGTAAAAGAAAGAAGAAGAAGAAGGATGTGAGTGCACAGTTACTGTGCGAAGGAGAGGAAGGAAGAAGGAGAGGTCGAATGAAGAAGAATAAAGAGAAGTCGAGTTCGAACTGTTTGGGGCATGACTGCGTGCAACTCGAATCAAACAAGTATTTAGAATGAGAGATTTTGAACCCCATTTTATTCGAATGAGAGGTTGGGCATACCCCCAGTGAGCAAGTTTTATACTCCAATACTTTCCGGATGTAAGCCTCTTGCGCATATACGCCCCCCTCGTGAGCTTGGGGCAGAAGACCTGAAGCCCTGTCCTAGGGAAAATATTTGCATACGTAAGACGTACGCAGCACTCCATATGTCGGAAGGTTGTTCAGAGGGTATAGGGAGGTTATATTCGCATTATATCCCCTGTAACCTCCATGTAAACTACTTATAACCTATAAATAAGTTCTGCGCTTCTGTAGTTCCGGTAGGTATAGGTAAGTTTCAGGGAGATTATAAAGGGGCATAATGCGGATATAACCCTCCTGTACCCTCTGAATAACCTCCGACGTACGCAGCGCTACTTACATCTCACGTGCACAAATATTTTCACCGTCCCAGGGCGCCCGCCCAGCGCTCCCTAAAAATGCTTTTAAAAATAGAGGACTTCCAGCAACCCGAACATCTCTCGCCTCTAGCCCGCCGGTGAAGTCTCCCTCTGATAGCGTCTTTCTCATTCCCGCCCAGCTCCTCACCAAAATTGACTCCCTAGCTCAACTACACCTTCTCCGACCATGCTCATCGCTGGAGAAATGTCTTCCCGTCTTTGTTTTGCCATTCCAATCAGACAGCAGCCCAATTCCAGCCTCCATGTGCCATCCAAAGCCCAACACACCAGCAAGCTTATTTCTATCCAATATATGTGCAAAGAGGTTGCTCCCACGAACTCCACAAGCCACAACTTCTTCAAACCTCCCCTTCTTCACTACAATAGAGCATAGTTATTCTATGGATGGTTCCACTTTAGTGAAATTGGAGTTATTAACATATCTGGCATGCAGATGCTTTCTTATGCAAGAGCAAAGAAAAGCCATTTTGTTTGCAGAGCTTGCTGATCTTGCCTTCATGGAGCCAATGGTGATGTGCTCTGTTACAGAGTTTGGACGATAAGTTAAAACACTTCGAGAAGCAACCACACCCTCACATCAACCGACCATATTATAGCCAATGGGCCGAGCACTGAAAACATAAAGTTGAATGCACAATACTGTACTCATCCCGTCAATTTGAAATTTCTATATGCTATGCATTTTAATTTGCAGTTATCTCAAGTCCCATGGTCATTTTTTAAGAGTGTTAGGTTAAAGACCCCTCTGCGCCGTTTCGAAGCAGTGAGAATGGCTTCACATGTGTGTGCGTTATTACTTTTATGCTGGTACATGAAGCCCTATGCACTATTTTTTAAGCATGGTGGGTTATGAAGACCCCTAGACCGCAGAACCATGTACACTTTTTAAAGGTTTAGGAAGGTCTTAGCTCCCCGATGTAGCCTCATAAATGGGGATGATGTCGAGAGGTTGCTGAAGTGTCACCAACTTTTTGTGTGAATATCGGTCATAAAAGAGAAGCTAAATTAAATATAAATAAAACACGTTGACCCACAAGGGACTCCACGACTTGTCAACGAGCTAGAATGAAACCTTTAGGGGGTTCACCTAAACACTCAAATGGGAGCTAACCATGAGACAGATTCACAATTCTAAATATTCAATCGAAGATTAAAAAGTTGGCATCGCCACTGAATCCGCAACCCCAAAAACACAAGCAAATAGAAGAAAAAACTAAAAGCTTGAATGAAAATATTTGCATTCAGCTTAATGATAATATACCATTGCAAATTCTTGTGCAAAACTATTTAAAGATCTCAACCCAATAAATATAAAATACTTGCATGTGCTTCGATCAATGAGCTAATTAGTCGATCATAAGGTCTGAGAATGCTTCATGAGTAATGGGTCGCTTTGCCTATAGGGTGAGATCGTAAGTTCCACACTTTGGTCAATTTGATCATCCTCCTTACAAGAACCAAAGTCGACAAGATTGAGTCCCAACTAAGCCAGTCTGATACTTCTGCTTATATGGACTGAAGTTGATTGAACTAATGCTCTTAATGATGTTTAAGCAATCAATCAACAGGCTGACTTGCATATAGGGCAAGGTTGTAAGTCCCACACTTTGGCCAACCCGATCCATCTTGCAAAGACTAGAGCTAATGCTCTTAATGATGTTTAAGCAATCAATTAATGGGCCGCTCTGCCTATAGGACAAAGTCATAAGTCCTGTACTTTGGCCAATCCAATCCTCCTCCTTACAGGGACCGGAGCTGACAAGATTGAGCCCCCACTTTGGCCAATATGATTCTTCTTCCTATAGGGAATGGAGTCAAAAGGATTGAGCCCACACTGAGTTAATTTGATCCTCCTTACGAAAGCTTGAGTTGACATGACAATTGCTTTTACTGGCGTAAGTTATAAAATTTCCCGATGATGGCCTAGTTGAAAAAATATTTCAACCAAATGAGTATATTTCGAAGTTATGTCTCAATGTTTATTTTAAATTGAATTATTTCAATTATTGAACCTGATCCTCTGTAAGTTCGATAAATTCAATAGAGCTTAAAGGCTTCAATTCCCAATGATGGCCATGTTGATCATGAATTTCATCCGGAGGGCTCTATTTCCAAAATTAAGTTTTAGAATTATTTAAATATGCACAAATAATATATATTATGAACCCGATCGTCTGAAAGTGAGATAGAATCGATAAGGTTAGATCATTCTCCGATGATGATCAAATTAATTGTAAATTTCAACAAGAGTTGTTCTTTTATAAACTTAGAATATTTTAAATCATAAAAAAATAACATTCAAATGAAAAATCTATCACTAAAAAAAGCTTAAGCAAAATCCACCAGCTATTCACAACTATTTGTCAAGGCAAACAAATCAAATGTTGACTCGAGCTCACAATGAGACAATGTCATTCAAAGTATACTACTAAATTCATGCTCCAAAAGAATCTTATGTTAATAAGGACGTGGTCCGAGTACATTGTCCATTTGGTTCTTGTTGCCAAATGGCACCACAAAGAAGCAGTTAAGACCAGAGCCATTTGACCAGGTGGTTTACCGCAAAATAATACCTTTATTTTATAGTCAAGGCTGTAGCTCGTTTGTTCACTAATGATTGTTTGCTCTTTTGAGTGTTGAATCATGGGGTATTTTTGATAGAGCAGAATTCTTTCTATAAGCTAAGGTCGACTTAGATTAGTCTCCTTAGACAAACATTCACCTCAGATTTACAATGTCTCCTTGGACGAAGCAACCCATGACTGCTGACAAAGATTCTTCGGCCAGATTGGGTCGTGCTGACTAAGTAAATTAGAAACCATGATAACCTGGGATGACAAAACCATTGGAAAATGATGGAATTCGTCATTGTTTCCCCCTCCATCCGCTTTGAGCTCATGGTGATGATAGTTTTATAATTTAAATTCTCAAATTTGTTGTTACTATATTCTAAGTCCAAATATTTAGCGCATAATGACTATCCTTAGTCGAAAGCGCTCTCCCATTATTGGGAAGGGTGATTAATAATAGAAGCTTGCACCTACGGGAAACCTCGAACCCCAGATCTTAAAGTCCTTATAAAATGAGGTTAAAATCTCTAGGTAGTGTCTTATCTACTATCTCATCTTTCTTATGAAAATTCAACCTGAAAACTTAACAAATAAACTGTGTTAAGCTCTCGACTAGAGTGTGGGATGCATTTACCAATTTCTGAAGGCCACACATACAAAACACTTTGTTGCTTTAAAACCTATGCATAAAAATGTAAGGTTTTGAAAATCGGACCAGACATCAAACCGAAAGAAGAGAAAGTTTAAAGTTTATTGATTCAACTGCGATTGAACTAAATGACATAATAAATATAAATACTTATAAAGTATAATGTAAAAGATAAAAGAATGATGTGATATTGAAAAATATAAAAAAAGAACAAACTAATAACAGTTAAGAATCCTGTCGGCCGGGATCTAAAGTCCTAAAGCCTTGCAGCACGAGCCTATACCTGAGCAGTATTTCTTCGCCGGTATGCGGCGTTCTTTTGCCTCCTAGGATTGTACAAAGGAAGGTTCAAAGTTTATTGATTCAACTTGAACAAGATGACATAATCAATATAAATATTTATTAAATATAATATAAAAAAATAAAATAATGATGTAATAATGAAAAATATAAAAAAAGAGCAAACTAATAACAGTTAAGAATCTTGTCGGCCAGGATCTAAAGGCCTAAAGCTTTGCAGCATGAGCCAATACCTGAGCAACGTTCCTACGCCGGTTTGCGGCACTCTTATGCCTCGTAGGATAGTACAAAATTGGTCCAATGAGGCTTATTTGTGGTTCGACTAGTTTATCGGTCTACAGGTCGAACTACCAGTTAAACTGGTTCTGAGTGGTTCACAACTAGAAAGGGTTTTTTTTTTTAATGAATCAGACTGGACTGGCCACTGATTCGTGTTCGAACCAGTCTAATCGGCCGGTCTGATCCAATTTTCTAGAACTTATGAAAATTTATATTTCACTTTTAAGAGATTATGATAATACTATTTTTGATGTGATGTTAAAGATTTGAGTGCCATATGAGACATAGAAATAGATTAGATTTATGTGCTATGTTCCTGGATGCCCCAAATTTTAAGCAGTCCACATAATCTTTCTTCATAATTTATAATTCACGCAACAAAATAGTGCTTGTACCTGCGCATCCCTATGGTAGCAACGTCTTTATTTTTTGTAATTTGGTGGTGCGGTGAAAAATCATTAAGAAAAAAAAAAGTCAAAATTTCATTGATAAGCATAACAGTTCAACTAAAATCAAGCCAAGCTTACAGAAAAGGCATCATTCTTTCTAGCTGAAATTTCCAGCGCATTCTCCAGCTTCTTCACAACCTCCCCCATTGATGGCCTCTGTCGCTTGTGCGCAGTACAAGAGATGGCAACTTTAAGCACCACATTAAAAGCTTCCATTGAGAACTCTCCGTTCATTCTTGGATCCACAAACTCTGAAGTATTTCCTCCATTCATAAGAGCCTTAGCCTGAACATTAAACTTATTGTCAGCTGAAATATCGTCTTCATATCATACCACAAAAAGCAGCTTACTTTGATTTCTTCAGCTCACCATTTTGTCTAATGATGCAGGCATTGTTATATCCAAACTTATCATCCTCTTCCCCGAAATAATTTGAAACAGAACCATCCCGAAGCTGTAAACATCTCCTGCAGCATTCACGTGGTGGTTTCGTCGGTATTCTGGATCAACGTAGCCAAAGGTACCTCTCACTTCAGAGCTGACATGAGACACACCAAGGTCTATCAATTTCGACAAGCCAAAGTCCGCTAGCTTAGCTTCAAAGTTGTCATCTAGCAGAATATTGGTTGGCTGCAACGGTCATATGTGGTTAGAATTAGCTCACTATAGGAACCAATATTATTGTCATTGTTATCACTAACCTTGATATCACGATGAACAATGCATCCTCCTTCATAGGTGTGGAGAAAATAGAGCCCACGAGCGCTGCCTATAGCTATTTTAAGTCTCTGAAGCCATGAAAGTACTTTTCCTCTACCTATTAGTTGGCATTAACAGCATCAGTAAATGACAAAAGGAATGTTGAGTAACAGAGGCTGTTAGAACCAGCTTAAGTACCAAAAAGCCATTCAGAAAGACAGCCATTTCCGTAGAGCTCATAAACAAGGAAGCAGTCGTGTTGTCTTTCACAGTATCCTCGCAATATTACAAGGTTGGGATGCCTCACATGAGAAAGGCTCGTAACTTCTCTTAGAAATGTCTCGGCTTGTTCATCCTTAATGATGTGCTTGATTGCAACTTGCCATCCGTTTGAAAGAACACCTTTATACACCTTTCCTTGATTCAGAAAAGATAAACATAGAGTTTAAATATGGTGGAAATTTCCTTTATTATGTTTAGAAGAAATCAGCAAAGTCTTATTAATTGATAACCAGATAGTGTTGAGAAGCCTACATTAATCAACTGAAGGTTCATTCTTATAAATACAGTATGAAAGGAGAGGAGAGACTTAAAAATCATATATATTGGCTAAATTTAATGATTGTGTTAACATATCTGAACTATTACAAGTTCTAACATTTTTATAATATGAATATTTACTACTCATTATTATAGTTTTTTCTCATTACTATTTGCAAATAGAGACAAGAACTTACCAGCGATGCCTTGACCAATGAAGTTGTGCAAATGTAAATTGTTTGTTGCAGAATAAATCTCTTTAATAGGAATTTCCTTGCAGTCATTCTCCTCAAGCATCAACGTTTCAGAAACTACATATATTTTGGTTCAGAGTAAGCTTCGCATTTTTAAAAAAGAATTTCTCTCCAAAAGTTAGAATTACCAGAAACTGAATGGATTGCAGGATTCTCCTTTGGAAGAACTTTTACAGATTTCCTTTTCAGAAAACACCATGATGCAAAGACCATTATAATTACGGCAACAGCAATGATTCCAATAATTATAAAATTGCCTGTTAGCATGAGTGTCAAAATTTACTAAAAACAAAGAAGATTAAGATAATAGCAAGGGCATAAATATTTCAACTGTTTGTTACTTCACCAGTCATCTTATACTTTCAATACCATCACCTGTCACTGTAAATATATAGAAGAAAAAAAATCATCAAGAACATTGAATAAATTTCAGACCTTAACAGTAAACTAAAAGCATTTAAAAAACAGTAAATTTTAGCATAAAAAAGAAAGAAAACATGATGGCACCCTAAAATCTTCCCTCAAAACTCAAACTTGGTGCATTAAAATTCAACAAAAAAAAAAAAAAAAAGATTTTTTTTTTTGGGTACAAATTTACAAAACTGATTTTCATTATTGATCGAAGGAGAAAACTTTAGAAGTAATATTTGTGACATCCGATTTCTCTTCAAATCCATTTGAAAAGAAATCAAACGCTTCTAATGTTATGAGATTATGAAGTATTGACAGCACAAGAGTGGTTACCTTTCTTCCGAAAATTTCTGAAAGAAAGCGACTGGGTCTCACAGATATGTTTCTGCTCCTTGATGTATGGGATGCTTATATGTATAATTTGTTGGATACGCATCATAAGATTTGGGACTAATGATGGAGGAGGAGAAAGGATGCCGGCCAATGATAAAATTTTAAAATAATATAAAGGTAGATAGTTGCAAATTAAAAGGAAAGATTGGACAAGGATATTAGCTCTTGCAGTGCTCTGTTTTGGTCTATGCATTTGGCTTCTTCAGAGAGAAGGGAGAAAGAATAAGTCTTGGAATATGGCAAGGTTGAATCTAGCACAAGTTAAAAAGTTCAAATGTATATATAAAACAGCAAGCGAGATAACAAGGGCAATAAACAGGCTGGAGGTTAAATTTAGTTATATCGAGTTTTATAACCATTAAATTTATTTTTAAATACGTATAATACAAAAATAATTGATGAATTATGTATTATATTCATCAATTTTCATTCTGGTTATGTCTAAGTCAATATATGATAGCCAAGTTGTTGAAATCAATTTGGGATTGGGAAGGGAGGGGGCGGTGTCTGCGCAGAGAGTTTTTGTTTTGTTTTTTTGGAACATTTGATAGCAAGAGTTGAGACTTTAGATGATGGTTATCGCACCCTATTTTAATCCACTGCACACTTTTTTGGAACATTTGATAGCAAGAGTCAAGACAGCCCATGGCTCAGAAGGCCTACAACTTGGACGACTCGTAGCGAGGACAACCCACAACCGGGATGAATCGTAGCCTTGAGAACTTGTAGCCACGATCAAGACAACCCGCAGCTTGGAAGACCCACAACTGTTACAACCTGAAGCCAATTAAGCTTAGTGATACACTTAAAATATATAGTATTTTTTATACACATTTTTATACCTATTTTTTGAGATATTGCGCTTTAATGAAGGGTATTTGTGTGTTTTTCTTTCAGTACAATCAAATGGATGAAAAATACTAAAAGGAGTGAAAAATAGTCAAATTTGGAGCAAAATTGAAGAAAGATGCAAAAATGAACTGGGGCGCCTAAGCGCCATATGTTCCACGTCAAAGTGCCAGGTACCCCGCGCTCAAGCATCAGAAGTAGTTACTTGATGATATATTTAATTTGAGCAGATTTTTGAAGAGTTGTTTGAAACAACCCTTGATAAAAACGTGGGAAATAGCCCAATGACAAATAAATTCATTCAGTTGACTTTTGAGGGGGCAACTTCTAGAAGATTCATTGAATGGAGACAGCTTTTTGAAGAGACACTAAGACACCCATTGAATTTTTATAAGAAAAGACTTAGATTTTCCAGGAGAGGAGGCTAGCCACACATCAATTTTACAACCATCATCCATCTAAGTGGTCGTTGTTGCCGTCGTCGGCCACTTTTCTTTTTATTTTGAGTTTTAATTTGTATTGTGAGCGAAGGAAGAGAATTTAAAAGAATTTCAAGACATTTGGTGGAGAGAATTTGAGATAAGTTTTTATCTTTGTGACTACACTTGGTTTTAATTTAGATTTCTTGTTTGTGTGCATGATCTCTACTTTTAAACTCATGTGTGGTTGTATTTTCTCCAATGTAAGACTTGAGTTAGATGATTGCATCTTAAATTCAATCCATCGGCCTTTTTAACCCAATTTATTCATTAGACTTTAGAACATTTTCTAAAATCCTCACACCTTGAACAAATGTTTGATTTGTATTTGGAGAGATGAGCAATGGTAGTTTCATTTTTATAATTCTCTTATTCTTTTTTCACTGACCTTTCATTGAACTAGAATATTTATAGCAAAAATATGTTAAACTGAATCTCTTGGAGGGACGACTCACAGTGGGAACGACTTGAAGCATGTATTACAAGCTTGGACATCCCGAAGCCTGGATGACTTGTAGCTTGGATGACCTGTAGCCGAGATGACCCACAACCTTGAAGACCCACAGCGTGGACGACCTGCAGCCTAGAAGGCTCATAACTTAGTCGACCCATAGCTAGAACGACTCGTGGCTTGGACGACTCATAGTAGGAACAACCCGAAACCAACTAAGTTTAGACAGTCAAGCCCAAAAAGCAACTTCAGAATAAGCTCATACATGCTAAATATCAAAAGTACACCTAAAACAACTCCATTAAAGATGGGACAAACATGCAACTTCATAAAGTGTACCTTCTCACATATAAATTTCAGATAATTATTTCATGATTAAAATAGGTTCTGGAGGCCTAGGAATGCCTTAATTTCTCCATATTAATGTTCATTTTTGCTCACTTATCTCTCTATCTCTCTCTCTCTCTTTATCTCTCTTATTTTATGCTCTAACCCTTGAGATGTGATTCACAGACAAAAACGAGATTCAATAGTCATATATGCTATATTAATAGAAATTAATAAAATCTTGATATAATATAAAGGATCAACTAATAATAACCATTTATTTCAATTATTTATGGACAAATACTTTCCTTAATCACTAAAATAGTTGACCCCTGAATCCTTGAGTTATTATAAATTTAAATCTTGAGGGGAGGGTGAATGGATTGGGTTATGGCACCTCATTTTAGAATAAAGTACATAAAATATAACAGTAGAAACCATATTAATAGCTAGAAGCTAATAAAATTTTACTATAAAATAAAGGATAAATTAATAATACCATTTAATTAAATTAAGCATGGAATGAGATTTTCCGAAATCAATAAAAATAGTTGACCATCAAATCTTTGAGTTATTACAATTCAATGAATTTTACTTGAGTTTACTGTGAATAATATTTATGTGTAAACTTAATTCCTTGATTCCTTTTTTTTCTTTTTATTGAGAAATCTCTAAAATACGTGTGAACTAGAGTATTCATATATAGTGTCCATGACATCCTTTTCAACATATGTTTTCTTGAAATATGGTTTAAACATGATTTGGAAAAGTTTGTTTTGAAGATATACATAATAATATAATAGGTTTGAATAGAACTTGACTAGAGTTTGAACATTATTCAAATAGGTTAAAAAATTGTTCAAATAAGGTGTTGGCACTTAGCCACATCTAACAAAACCTAAACTTTATTTACATTTAGCTTGGGATTGTGTGCTCCAAAAATTAGAGGCCAAAGTCTTTCTCAAAAAGAAAAATGATGAATAAGAGCGAGGGAGTTTACCATGAGGTTCCAAGTCAAATTTTTCAGAAAGGCGAATGAGATAATATATAAGACACTATCCAAAGATTTTGCCCTAATTTTATAAGGATTTTAAGATATGAGGTTCTTGGTTTCCAATAAGCGTAAGCTCTTATGGTTAATTATCCCTCTCGATAATAGAAGAACACTTTCGATTCCAACCAGAGTCATTTGATTGGGTGATTTGTCCAATAGACCCCATCTAGTGATCTGATCTAGTTGGCTCTATTGAACGGTTTGGCCAATAGGCTCTATCTAGTGGTTCGACCAATAGGCATCATCCGGTAGTGGGCCCTATCAAACGATCATGGCTATCGCCAGCATGATCACCAATAACTTTGCTTATTGGAGCCGAGAACAGTAGAGTATATCAAATAGGGCACAAGGCACTTTGTTAGCTAAGATGACTTAAATTTATTCCCATAGACAAACATTCACCCCATGTTATTAGATTCTTTGGATGAAGCAACCTATGATTGATGACAATGATCATTCTGTGAGGTTGTGTCGACTACCCCCTCTAACTAAGTAGACTAGGGGTTAGGGCAACCCGGGATGACAAAATCATGAGATCTTGATCGGGTTTGTCATCTTTTAATTTACTATTTTCTATAAGCTAACATTGATAATTTTACAACTTCAAATCTAAAATTTTGTTGCCATTATATGCTAAGTATGAATAGTTAGCATTTAATTGAAAGTGCTCTTCCGCTATCAGGATGAATAATTAACCAAAGGTGCTTACGCCTATGAGAAACTTCAAACCCCATATCTTAAAGTACATGCAAAATAACAACGAAATCTTTGGGTAGTGTCTTATCTACTGTTTCATCTTCTTTCAAAAACTTTGAACTCGAACATCTCGATAAACTCTCTCACCCATACTCATTCTTTTCCGAGAGAGAGGCTTGTGCATTTTGTATTTTTGAAGCTCACATCTGCTGGATGCAATCTATTAATTGTACATCAATGATCTTAAGTCAAGATATACATTGCTCCCTATAGATTTAAAGACAATAATATTTAACACAACTATTAAAAAGATCTTTTTATACATAGGTATGCATTTATTGATTGACTCACATACCATACATCAAGGGCAATAATAATACATAAATCAAAAGTCAAATGGGGAAGACAATAAAAAAAGGCAAACTAAGTTGAAGTGGCAGCCAAGACATTGAGTTTTGCCTTGGAAACACACTTGCATGCATGAAAAAATAATTACTTGGTCTAAGTAAAGAGGCAACCTAAGAGGAATCAAAATGTTTATCTTACCATCAAAACAACCACCTAATTCTACTCTCCTTAAAATAAGAGGTTGGTCCACTCTTTTAAAGCAACTATCCTAACCATCTTGAAATATTAAACCAACTGATCCTATCTTTCGAAGAAAATTTGAATTCCTAGGTGACCCAACTTAGCCCAACTTGAGCCCAAATTTGACCCAAGACCTTAATAAATCAAATTCCAAAAAAAAAAAAAAATAGTATTCATATTTCATAAAAAAATACTATTATTTTAATTTTTTTAAAAAATGAAATACACTTTTTTTTTGCATTGCTAAGATGATATGACTGTAGAATTTGAAGCTTAGGTGTTAGATATTTGAATACATAGGAATTAAGTGGCATCTTTCTAATCCTAAAAAAGAAAGAGGCATTTACATTCATAGCACAAAATTCCTATGCATTACATTAATACCACTCAAATATTTAATTTCACACAAAAAATAACACTATTTTGTATTTACATAACTCATACCTAAACTTTCATATTTACACAGATAACACTCAAGACTTTAATATCACATAAGAAGAAGAATCCTTAACCCTTTCTAAAAGTAAAATACACATTTTCATGCATTTTTTTAAAGCACCAAAGTCCTATATATGTCAAATGAAAGTTTTAGTATGAGACATGTATAAACATAAAAATTGTGAGCTAGGTATGTAAATTTCCCAAATCTAGAGCAGCAAAAATCACATTTTAGGCCTTAGATATGTAAATACATAGGAATTGAGTGGCATGCTCGGGATCACTTGCTGGTATCGCGAGCCTGGATTAGAAATCGGGAGCCATAATATTGTGTGCCTTGTGTGCCAGAGAACGATAAAGTAAGGAATGGGAAGAAATATGACGGTCATCTCGTAAGAATCGAAGTTCGTTACACCGAGAGAGGAGGTCATCCCCTTCAAGAGAGGAGGTCATCAACTTTGAGAGAGGAGAAAATGAAAAATGAAAGTTTCAACACGTGTTCGAAGAAATTAATCATTTTGGCAGATTGAGAGCTGAAATTTTAGACGATTAATATTTTCGACCGAATTCAGCTGATAAATCTAGCAATTTTAAGTTCTTTATGAACCAACTGAAAACAAGATCCAATTTTTCAGCAAATTCATTTAACAAGCTAATAATTCAACCGAAATTTCAGTCGCTGAGTTAATACCAACCATTCAGCCGGTAAAAAGCTTGCTAAAAATTCAGCATGCTGATAATTTTGACTTCTTCTATAGCATTTGTATTGTTATAATTACATAATTAATGTCTATACTTCCTATATTTGATCCCCCTTTATCATCCAAAGTGCATGGCATAAATTCAATTGAAGCTCAAGGGAACTCGACCAATCAAAAGAGATTGATCAACTCTTGAGTGGATTAAGCTAAATTGAACTGACAAGTGTAATCAAAATAAGATTAACACGAATAAATTTGGGAATACTCTCGGTGATGATTAATCAATCTAAGAATTATTTGAGATGATGTACTATGATCAACTTGTCAGCTACTTGCCCTCAGAAGCCTTACATAAAGACTGGAAAACTTGGCCAACCTAGTTAAGGTTGATCATTGGCATTATGTTACCCATACTTAAGAGGTCATATATATATATATATATATATATATATATATATATATATATATATATATATATATATATATATATATATATATATATATATATATATATATATATATATATATATATATATATATATATATATATATATCATCTTTATTTCATAGCAAGTTTTTATTAGGGTATATTCTGTAATTAATTCATGTATTTACCTTTTATGTAACTTTTTATGAATATGCTTCTACAATCACCTATGAAAAGGGGCTTATATGTTGAAGAAGAGCTTATGAGCTCGTGCTTATTTTGAAATCATTTCTGATTTTTACTGGTTGTAACATTTCTAAAATTTTATTGCCTTAAAAAATATAAAGAATTATGCCTAAGTTACTTTAAAATGTTTTGTAATGCATATAGAGCAAATATTATTATTATTGTTATTATTATTATTATGCAATTCATAGTTTTCTAATAACGCGCCAGTTGCGGCAACTGAGTTTCTGTTGAGACAGCTGTACCTGTTTGAAGAAACAGATGTGAAGCTACTGGAAAAGAAGTTGCATTTTAAAAAATTTCGGCGACTATTACAGATTTACTTAATTTTCAAAAAGTCAAACTATAACTTTCTGACAATCACCACACTTTAGCAGCTTTGGTTAAAATAATAGTTTTCTATAACATAATTTTCTAAAAAACAACAAGAAAGTTGTTCTCCAAACAGAACTGTAGTAGTGATCTGAAAAGCAAAGCCGGCAAAAAACTATCCTAAAGAGACCCAAAGATTATACTATCGAATTTTCTTACCACATAGGTAATAAAACTCTATGTGGTGTGGATCAAAATTAAGTGGTAAAAACATTTATGTTAATATTTTTCTTACTTTCAATTTTTTTTCAAAATTAATCTACGTTAATACCATTTTTCACGTAATTAAATAAACAACTGTTTTATACACTCAAAACTCAACAATCAATTTTAAAAGAAAAATATTTCGTTCGAATAATCATACGTAAGAAAGATGACTTGGATTACATCGCACCATTGTCATTATCCATAATATTTTCAACAATTTTAACGCCATTAAATCCAAAATATCTCTTAAGAAATGTATAGTGGTTTTATCATCATTATTTTTGTTTAAATATGTGTTTCTTTCCTGAATTATAAACAGGCAACAATTATTAGGTTAAGAACTGACTGCTTACAAATGATTTAGTATGCGAAACAAAATTTACAAAATCTTTTTCTTTTGCTTATTTAAATTAGTAAAATGTTAGGTATTTGTTTTACTCTAAATTTTAAAATATATGAATTCAAAATATTGATGCAGCGCTGCACGTAGATCACGGTGATCTACGGTCAGAATTATTTCAATTTTTTTTTAAAAAATTTAGGTGGAGCCCACCAAAATACGCACACAAGATATGAAATGATTTTTCCGTAAAAAGACATCATCAAAAGAATATGGCATTGTGAAATTTGTTTTACATAAAAAACCATTTGTAAGCAGCGCTCAGTGGCAGCAGTCCTCGCCTCACATGTTTAGGTGCTTTAAACGAATAGGTTTATTTCACTTTTAAAACATTAATTGTATTATTATTTTGTTGAAAAATGAATCGTGTTCAATGGTATCACCCCTTCGTAAAATATTATTTTCCCTATTTATAGAAGAGAAGTATAAGTGTGATATTATATTTTTACTCTCATTTGGAAGGGTATGTACAAGGGTATTTATAATATTTTACAAGTGTGAGCTTATCATTCAGTTGTCTTCTGTCTTGGCCAACGAAGCTTAAGCGGCTTCAGTTTGACTAGGTTAGTTGATTGGCTGAGCTTGGTCAGTATGGTTCGATTGGATAATCCAACCTATCTTACTTTCTTCTATCCCTAGTGAGGAGTTTTTGGGATCTCCGTGGAATGATCTAGGATACTTTGAGGAACTGGATCTTTCTTTGAATAGGCTTTACTGTGGGATAAGTTATTGTTGATAAATTAGGACGAAGAAAAATAAGAATCGACACAAATCTAGAAGAATACACAGATATTTAACGAGGTTCGACAAAGATGCCTACGTCATCGGGACCAAAGCGGCGAGTTCCTTTTAATATTTAGAAGAGATTACAGGATAGAAGATACCTCATGGGATTATAAATAGACATACCTCATGGGGTTATTAACATGTCTATTTATAACCACAGGAGTAAACCCTAAGTATAATATGTAATTACAATATTACCCCTGCACCGTACTGCGGGCCGTTGCCTCCGCATCCCCAACACACATAACGCAACTTCCCGATTTGGACAGATTCTTCCGCCCCGCCTCATTCCAACGTCTGTACCTACATGGTATATGAGTCATACCATAACAGTTATTACATCTAGCCAATTTTCCTATAGTAGATGACTGAAACTCTCTCTTGTCTCGTTTCCGGTCGGATGGCTTGTGTTTGAGTCATCTGGTCTTCTTCTCCACCTCACTGTTCAATCAGTTTGGGCCTAGCTGACTTGTCTCATTTGATTTTACTTGTTCGGCCAGGTGGGCGTCACGATCCCCTATCCGTGGGCTTGCCTCCGCCACACTTCTCTTTTAAACCGTTAGATCTATATATAATCAGTGGAAGCATTTTTTTCATATACATCTGTCATATTAAAAATTTGAGTGTTATTTATAAACATGAATAAAAATAATAACAGCACATCTTAATTCGTTGAAACACAATCAGTTCCAGTTCCCCCAAAAATAGATCTTTTGTAAAGAAATGAAATAGAATTTCTGCAAAACACAGAACTAAATACAATTGTTCCATTGCACAACAATAATCATAGAACCAAAAGGGGGAGACGAATTGCTATTTACAAATTTTCACCACACCAACCATCTATTCTAGAGCAGCAGAACCATTAGGAGCTCCCGGCCGAACTCCGAATTCGACCTCTTCAATCTCCTGCAACCCAAACCCTTCCCCTCCAACCCTCAAACCCCCCTGCCGATCACCGGAGACCGAACCACTTAAACTTTCTCTCACCCTGCTTCTGCAGACCGGACAAATTGCAGTCTTCATCAGCCAAAAATCCACACAGTTCGCATGAAAGCTGTGTCTGCAAATAGGCAATAGCCTGCATCTATCACCCACCTGAAACCCATCCAAGCAAACCGCACACTCTCCCTCATTTCTCCTTCCCTTCTCCCCACTCCTGTAATCATAACAGGGGAGCTTCTCGAGCTCGTCAGCCGAAAGCCCTTTGATCAAGTGTCTGTAGTCCTCCGCTTCTGCAACGTTGCTGATCCTCCCAATGGTCCAACCAACCACACATGCATGAATCATTACCACCACCACGATGCCAACCAGGAGGAGAGCTACCGAGAAGATTAATAGCATTATCACCCTTTGTAGACACTCCCAGGCTCTCTATCTGGACCCCCGGAGCTTTTCTTCAAGTTTATGCATCAAAGAGGAGTAAAAAATGAATCTTGCATAATAAAAAGCTAATCTTGCATATTCAGTTGAAAAGCTTAAGCTTTTGGCATCTCCTGGAAATAGATTAGTACAGCAACTGAGCCAAGGAAGGGCTTTGCGTGGAAGGGGGGAGGAGTTTGTGGTATCGAAGAAGGGGAGAAATAAGCGGTGGGAAATATTTGTAGGATAAGTGACAAAGAAATGTTTCAGAATGGACTTGTAATAATAAGTTAGGCTCCCTTTGGATGCCATACTGAATTTTCTCAAGTATGACAATAATGAGTTGTTTAGAAATGTAGAAACTTACCAGAATGAGTTAAGATGGTGGTTAAGGTGTTAAATCTCGATTGCAACTGCTGAAGGTCTGTTTCAACCTTAAATTTTTAACTTTTTGCTTCAAATCGGATTAGAACATGATATAAAACAGATTTCTTATTTCTTACAGCCATTCTAGCAATAATTAAAATCTCTAACTTCTTATTTCTTACCCACAAGGCTTAAAAAGGATTGGTTTCTTGAGCAAGAGGACATCGATCATCGACCATGGTTCATCACAAGGAGTATCATTGGTGTGAATCACTACATTGGTGTTGCTTAATAATTTTTATCTCCTTCAGCATCTTCTTTCTTTTTGATTTAGTTGATTTGTAGATAGAACTATAGAAGATAACAAATTTGAACTATTAAATGTATGATATGTGATAAAACAAAATTTTCAAAAAAAATTAATACATAAAAATGTATCATATGATAATTTTATTATCAAGTATATATATAAAAGCATGAATTGAGGGAAACTCATATGAACATGTGACAATCTTCATATATTCGATTGGAGTCTGCATATAAATACAAGCTTCCATAAAACTTAGGATTCCTGCATAAAATAAAATAAAAGAACACTACATAGGTGAAAGAAGTATTTACAACATACGTTTATCTTCGGATAATCTTTCAAGCATCTACCCCTGAATCCTCGTTCTTTGTGGCCATATCACGAATCATAAAGCAATAAGCACAAATTTAAGAGCATTTTTTAAGAAGAAATATTTAAACTTAAATTAAAAATCATCCAGAGCACTGATTTCAACAAACTTATAGTCAAACAGATCGGCTCGACGAGACATACCCAATGATGCCAAAATTATCCTAATCGAGTTAATCAAGCCCAAATCATGCTATTAAACCACTTTTAGAAGTTTTGTGTGGCTAATTGGTAGGTCAAATGAATCCTAAATTTGACATGCTTATAGTTAAATCTAGCGTCTTGGCGAGACGAATCCAATGATCTCAATAACACTCAATTTTGATATATTTAGGACACTTAATTGCCCAGAAAAACATGGTCCGATAAGAGGAATCTCTCTGGCAGTTTATGGTTCTGTTGATGACTGGATACTAGATTCAGGGGCTTCCTTCCATACATCTTCCCGTCGGGAGTTAATGCGAAATTATGTTGCAGGTAACTTTAGGAAGGTACATTTGACTGATGGAAAAGCTCTGGATGTGGTGGGGATTAGAGACGTTGATATTATACTCCCTAATAAGAGCAAATGGACATTGCAAAAGGTCAGACACGTTCCTGAGTTGAAGAAAAACCTCATATCTGTTGGACAGCTCAATGAGGGTGGTCATTCAGTGGTGTGCTCAGAAAGCACCTGGAAGGTTACCAAAGGATCATTAGTAATGGCTCGGGGTAAGAAAATTGACACACTATATATGACTATAAGTTTACTTAGGCATGGACACATGCGTCAGAGGTGCATTTTGGGGAAGCAGAAGAATATCTACTTTCTGAAAAGTGACAGAGCGTCAAAGGCAGGAAAACCAGACCGTGTACATACAAATGATGGAGAAACACAAAGTTATGAAGAAATTTTGCAAGATAAGAATTCGAGCAAGTGAGAGCTGACCAAGGAGGAGACGGGTTCCCTGTCAGGGAATCAGACTTGGGAGCTGACAGAACTTCCACCAAGAAAGAATGCATTGCACAACAAGTGGGTGTACCGGGTGAAGATTGTGTTTGGTGGCAGTAACAGATACAAGGCTGAACTTGTTGAAAAGGGCTTTCAGCAGAGACAGAATATTGCTCATATAGTGGGAGTTGTAAGCAGATACAAGAGTAACCCAAGAAAGAGCTTGGTGGTACGAGGCTACGTTGACAGTGATATGTCAACTTAGGGTGTTACTCGTGAGAAGCTGAAGTTGTGCTCAACTTCAGCTGTTCTTCTGACATGAAGACAGAGGCTTCGAGTTGCATTGGTGGAGGATATCATGTTTGAGGAAAAGGTCGGTACAACTAGTAGATGATGCAACTAGTAGGTGATGCATTTAGTGTCTTAGTCTCCAAGTGGGAGAATTGTTGGGTAATGTGGAGACCCGATACACCGAATTTAATTAGCTTTTTAATTAAGTATCCCACATACCGCTCACTTATCACACCTACCTAGCACTCACCTATCACATCCCACTTACCGCTCACCTACTTCCCATCTACCGCTCTCATGGTTTCTATAAATAATCTCTTTTGGTTTAAAAGAAATGCAAACCAAGCAAAGTTAAACAAGGCCATGCAAGTTCTCTTGAGAGCTAATAGAAAAAAAAGAGGAAGAGAGAGAGAGAGAAAGGAAGGGAGAGAAGAAAATGAAGATTTTATTGTAAACGTCGATGCGCTCGACGGTGTAATTCCTCGAAGAAATAAATCCTCTGCAGCTCCGTGGACATAGACAAATTTGCCGAACCACGTAAATCTGTGTGTCGCTCTAGTATTTTTTCTACATGCAAATTTTCTCATTCCATTTTTCTCTTTATTTTTGTCATTTTTCACAACATGGTTCAGATTAATGCAACATTTATGGAGGTCACCACCATAGAAATCTATAAATAAATTTACACACTCTTCATGTAGGTGGACCGAGATGGGCAAATTGAAAGGAATTGCAATTTCTTGAGGATTTTTGAGTTGCACCACCACTAAACCATTGATCCTCGTTAGGCTGCCACAATGCTGAACCACCATCGTTGGGCCATCGTCAAATCACTGTCACTTGAGTGACGTTGGGTAATAGTTCATGTTGGATAACTGTCACAGAGCCGATACTCTACCAGCACCACCATCGTCAAACCACCAACATGGTCACTGGATCATCGTCATCAGACTGACATTGGTATCACATCCGTCATACGAACCCTACCATTAGTATTTTATCACATTAGTCGGGTTGGTGCCCATTTTCAACATGTTCCATCACTCTCTTCGTGAAACTCAAGTCGATAACTTCAACTTGTGTAATATTACTACTGTGTATTCAAGGGCTGAGAAAGCCTTGTAACTTGCATCGACATTGTGTAATCATTTCAAATGCGTTATACCACATTTTTTTTTCCTTAAATTTTTCCGTATAAAAATCCTTGTTTTCTCCTTTGTCAGATTTTTCTTTATCTGTAACGGATTTTGATATAACACTAAAAAGTTAATGTACCACTCTAATGCCACCACAAATTTTCCAGCACCCAACAATCAACATCATCATCATCATATTTCTTGAAGTAAAAGATATTTTTTCTTTTTTATTTTTATAGCATTAAGATGTTATAAATATGAATATCAAATTTTAGATGTTAATATGTGAGCAGACAAGGCAAATGAGCATGAATGTGATTTTTTTTTAATTTTTTCTTACAAATGCATTATTTACAAATAGGATTACTTATCTATGGATGTGACATCATAAACAAATAATATAATGAAGGGAGTGGTGAAAGGGTAAGTATTGGTCTTTATCTGTCAGTGTCTAAGGCCACATGTTTTGAAAAATAATCACATGTTGTTTAATTTAATGCGGAGCAAGTCCAAGTATGGCTAAGTTCTGGTTGTGATTTTGGACTACACTTCGAAAGTCATTATTGCATCTAAAATAGATTATAACAACTTTCATTACTAATAAAACGCTTATTAGTGAAATGCCTACATAAATTAACTATTAACTTAGCCTAAATAAGAGAACTTCCATTGAGGATTACAAATATTGTGGTCTATTTGGAGAAAAGCGAAACGTTTACTCCAAGATGTCTTGCTTTGAGGAGATGAGTAATATTCTAACACCGGCTCTAAAGTTTCCGGAAGCTCCGCCCACGTACAGTGTCCACTGAGGGGACAGTAGAGGAGAAAAAGACGACTCATCAGAAGCAGACACTACCACAAAGTCAGCAGACACTACCACGTACAATGTACATTTCCATCATATGTCTGAGAAGATATTTGAAGACCTTATTCATAAGTTATTGATAGGTCACATCAGCATTTTTCAACCTGAATGACATAACTTGGTAGCAATACATAATCCCTTATTTGCCTGAAAGGAGGTGGCTTCCTCGTCTCTCGAATTCATCTTTATTTGGTTGTACCCCAAAGTATGTATTCATGAAATTGAGCATTCGGTGTCCGAACGTGGCATTGAGGAGTTGATCTATGCACGGGAGGACGAAACTATCTTTTGGACAAGCCTTGTTGAGGTCGGTGTAGTCGAAGCACATTCTTCATGCATTGCTGGGATTTTTAACCATGACAACATTGGCTAGCCACACAGGGTGGTGTATTTCTTGTATGAACTTTTCCTTCAAAAACTTGATGACTTCTGCTCGATGGCTTGTAAGCAATATGGGGTGAAGTTGTGCTTTTTTATGGATGACTGTTAGTGGTAAACAAACTCCATCCAATGGTGTAGGCAGCGATTGTTGAACCTCACGTAGGAACTAAAAGATCTCTAGCTGAGACTCCTCCATTATGCGCATTTAGTATTTTAGAGAAGGGCCTGACACGTCTTCATTGTCAGGATAGTGTTTCTTATGGAGGGAAGATGAAGAGACATGTCGTCGTTGTCTTCGTGACTGCTCCTTGAAACGATGGGTGTTGGAGCGGGATGCTCAATAATAATATTGTGTCAGGTGGCCATGTAGTAAGACTCGTAAGTACTTTAGTGGTGGGATTGAAGTTTCCCACATACAACGCTAAACTGATGTGTGTTAGAAAATTTGTGGCTGTAGAGTAGCAGATTATCATCTTAGGAAGGTATGTAGATTCAACACTCATTCAAAAAAGATAAAGCATCTGAAAATGACGCCAGAAGTTTTTTTATGTGGAAAACCCAAAAAAAGAAAAAATCACGGGGCATGACCCAACTGAAGAGTTTCACTATAAAAGATGATTGTAGTTGCAACCACCTATGTCACAGGTGGGAAAGAGTTATTATGTTTCCCAAGTTATAATGTCGACATGCTGATAAATTTTTTTTTTCTAGGAACGAAAGACGATCGATAGCGATTGGCGGTGTCGCGTTGATGGTGGTTGACGGTGATCGAATGTGGTAGGTGGGAGTTGACGGTGATTGACAGCAGTCGGAGGTGGTCGACGGAGATTGACAGTGATTGACAACAGTCGATAGTCATCGACGATAGTCGGCGGCAATCAAAGACAGTCAGCGGTGGTTGAAAAAATTCAGTGGTTGTCGACGTCAATCAATGGTGGTCAGAGGCGATCGGCGAAAGTCAGCGACGTTCTGTTGTCGTTGACAAAGGTCAATGGTGGTAGACATCGGTCGTCGGTGGCGGTGCTGGACTTCAACTCCTTCTCAAAGTTTCAAGCTTTTGCTCAAATCTCAAACTCTCCTCTTCCTCATGATAGGGGTGGGCTCTATTTATAGTATTATGAGTGCAATTAATGCTAAAATATGAACCACTTTGATTGGATGGTTCAGATAACTTTTTTCTATCATACGAAGTTTGATGATGAACATTTGAGTACCTTAAGGATGTTGGAATTGAGGGATTTTGATTTCGTTGATTTATTCTTCTTGAGACACTCGATTCGACTACAGGCTCGCTAGATTCGACATCTGTTTGACCTTTCAAATATTTCCAGAAAGCTTAAAAATGGGCTTAATTTCATGATTTGAGCATGATTTGGTTCAAATTGGACCCATTTTGGTATCATTGGGTCCGTCTCGTCGAAACAATCAATCTGACTATAATTTTATTGAAATCGGAGCTTTAAATGACTCATAATCAAAATCTGAAAATTTCTTGTTTAAAAGATTGCTACTAGATCCGTGTCATGACTTGAGTTCATGTGGGATGATGAAAAATTGTTGGAGTCTATTCAGACAAACTTAATTTTCAATACATTGGGCTTGCTTATATCTGTTACATGGCAATTAAAAGTCTTAAAACACATTTTGGAAGTCACTTTAAGGGCCTTGATGGGCCGAGCCTTTTTTTTAAAGAAATTTTCATAAGTTGCACATAATTCTTATGTATTTGGATTTTTCACGGCTAATTTTTTATATTTAAATATATAACACGTTCATGCTTGAACCTATACATGTAAAAAGTGTATTTCACTTTAAGAAAATGAAAAAAAAAAACACTAATTTTTTATGTGAGATTAAGGATTTGTCGCCCATTTGTGTAAAAAATGAAAGCTTAGATGGGAGATTTGTAATTACATAAGAATCATGTGTTCGGTATTTAAATGTCCTTTTTTTTAATTTTAACATTTATTTACTTCTTGAAACTTAAAATTTTTTGACTACCCATCCTGAATTTATTTGTTTCTAGCGCGCGTGCGTCGTGTGTGTGTGTGTTGTGTGTGTGTGGAAAAATTATTACATACGGATCGGGCACCGCACGTAGCTTGCGTGCGGTGTCCGATTCGGACCGTAAATCACCTGATCTACGGTCTTGATGTATTTCGGTGGGCCCCACCTAATTTTTTTTTTTTTTTTAAGACGGAAATAATCTTGGCCGTAGATCACCGTGATCTACGGCCAAGATCGAACACCACATGCAGATATGCATGCGGTGTCCGCACGCAATAATCCCTCGTGTGTGGGGTAGGAAGAAGCCCCTCTCTTACATTAACTTTCCCCTCTTATATATGGGTAATTTTTCAATATAATATTTGTAAGCTATACTTAACAAATAGATATTTTGGGATTTTTAACTTACTTGAATCTATTGTTAATGACTTGAGTGTATAAAATATATTATCTCATATATTTTTTCTACCATTAATGTTGACTTTCACATCTCTTAGCCTTTTATTTAATACTCTCGATTGTTATATATGTTGTCTGGTATATTTGTTTGGTCATGGACGAGTTTGTTGACATCACTTTTTGATGTCGTACGAGTGGCGAGAGGAATAACAAAAATTAAAAATTCATTCCATCTATTTACACCTTTTTTATTTTTACTCAGATTGTAAACAAAAATCAATATTTCTATCACACAGTACAACTAGTACAACATTTTTGTACAATAAAAAGTTCAATCATCTTTTTGCTCAAAATTTTGCATCCCTTCAATACAACCTTATTATATTGATTGTACAGAGGTACATCAATACAACCAATATAACATTGTTGTATTTCAGGAGCATGCTCCAAAAGTTAAAAAAGAAAAAAAAATTAGTTAGGAAACAAAAAATACCATTAATAAGAAAAAGACAATGATTGTCTCACATTAACAAACATATCATCAACCGTACTTACCAAAAAAATAACTATTAAATCACACGCAGTTGTAGTATGTTGTAGTTTGATTCATGCGAGATTCCCATTATATTCTTCGTCGTTAAGTTCAGAGACAACCATATATGTGGAGCTCTAAAATGAAGAAATGTCAGCAAGAAAAAATAAAAAAAGCTAAATGGGAAAATAGACAAATACTGAAGTGTAATCTTAGTAAAACAAAAGAATATCGATGGGTAGAAAATACCGAACGACAAACCATTGAGCAAATCCTAGAGAGCTTGATGCCGAGCTTGGAATATGAAACGTCAAACACCAAATGTCTCGATCTCTGTATTTGTTGTATTTACATTTTTCAAAACAGGCTGTATCAGGCAACACGTTATGTGACTTTTTTTTTATTTCATTTTAGGATTAAAATATATTCTTTAGAATAAAATAATGATAAAAAAATGTGTCATATTTTTATTCATTATATCTATATACCCACTTTTTTATTTTTATTTTTATTCATATTTTAAACAAACTCAATTTTATTGCCTTGCTTCAATTCAAGTATGTTGTATTGGTTATACTGAGTTATCTAAGTATAACAATTACAACTTTATTGTACATGAGAAATAATTAGACATTCGTAGGCAAGAGGAATAACAAAAATAAAAAAAACTCATTCTAGTTATCTACCCATTTTTTATTTTTATTCATATTATAAACAAAAACCAACATTCTTGTCACACTTAAGAACATTCAATACAACATTTTTGTACAATAAAAAACTCAATCATTTTTTTATTCGGAATTTTATCTAATATTTATATTGTTGCATTGCTTTAATACAACCGTGTGGTATTGATTGTACAGAGGTAAATCAATACATCCAATATAACATCGTTGTATTTTAGGGGCATGCACCGAAAGCCCAAAAAAAAAAAAAATCATTAGTTAGGAAACAAAAAAAAAATCATTAATATGGAAAAGACAATGATTGTCTCACATTTACAAGCACATCATCAGGTTTACTTAACCAAAAAAGTACGATTAGATGACACGCAACTGTCATATGTTGTATTTTGATTCATACGAGATTCTCATTATATTCTTCGTCGTTAAGCCCAGAGACAACCAGACCTGTGGAGCTCTAAAATGAAGAAATGACTGCAAGCAAAAATTTAAAAAACTAAATAGGAAAATGGACAAATGCCGAAAACCTAATCTTAGTACAACAGAAGAATATCGAGGGTAGAAAATAACGAACGACATAAAAAGAGTTAGTTATATAACTCAAACTTCACCTTTTTGTATCCACATATATATCACTCATTTTTCTTCACATACTTCAAATCTAAACCCCTGTTTTTCTCGTTTGTTGCAGGAACTTGAATCTCTGTTCCAGCTATGCTGAAGAAGATTCAATCTTGGCTTAAAGGAGGAAAGTTAGAGAAATATGTAAAATACATAAGAATTAGGTGTTATGCATGCACATCTCCCAAAAAAAAATGCAAATATAGTATATGGTAAGGGGGTTAAAGGAGGAAATCGTAAATATAATCCCTAACTATTTACATCGGGACATTTAGCCTTAGAGCTTACATAATTGTGGAAATTGTGTCGTCTTTTAAAATTGAGCTCTTATAATCCTCAATGGGGACTATTTCAACCCCAATTTAAAGATTCGTGAGACTATTTTGATATTTATATAAACTCTAGGATTAAAATGATGACCCCATATAGATAATCACTAACTATTTGACACTTAACTTGGCGATAAAGTTAGAGAAAACGTCTCAGGAAGGAATACAAAAGCAATAACTTAATCCTTGCATGATTCATTATGGAAACAAAAAACAAAAAAGAAGAATCAGCTTAGTTATTTATTTTGATATAAGCTTGGCCTAGCTCGAAATTTTTATTCTATCAGCTAAATTATTGGCTTATTAATAGTTTGCTCTCTGCAAAATAAATAAATAAAAACATATCATCTCATAAATAACATAGAGTCATACGTTCAGCAACATTAGATAATAAAACTAGAAATGGTGTCCTTCAAATCTTAAGCAAAAGCCAAGCATTCCAGATGGCCACCGAAATAAGCTTCAGCTTATCAGCAAGAAAGTTAGGTTTGGTCGGATAGCTTATCTTGTAAATCAACTTTTCCAAAACCCTCATCATCACTTTAAAAAGTTATGCATCATAACATAACTAATCCTCTAGTTGATAGGCCTAAAAAAGTCTCACTATTTATATTTTATTTTGAGAAGAAAAAAGGTTTCACTATTGATTTTTTGAAATAAAATATAAAAAGCAAGCACTTGCAACAAAGGAATCATACAACCTCACAAATTTCAATCCTATGGTGGCCTAATGAAGAATAATTTTTTATTCCAAAAAAGCATTAAAAAGACCATTAATAAATAATCAACTTTATAACCACAACCATCATGGATCCAACTATTCTTAATGAAGATGACATGTTTAGTGATCACAAATATTGGATATGTTAAAGCTAATTTAAAGTAACTTTATACAACCACCAAAGAAAATCAATAAATTAAGTAAGCCACTTGATTCAAATAAGCTTCAATGAAATGTTTTTTGTAAATATTTTATTATATAAAATGAGCTCATAGACTTCCAACTTGGAATCCTTTATATTCTTAAGATCCCTCTCTAATTATACCATAAATCATTAGTGGAAAGCTAGAGCTAATTAATGTTTTTAATGCATCCCTCATATGTCTCATTAGTGTAAGTTCTAACTATTTTATTTTTAACATTGATATGCGCATTGAAATATATGTTATGTTTACTTTTTCACCGAATTAGATATTATGTGGCCTTAAAAAAAATTGAGCATCCACAACAACCACAATAGGTATCCATATTCTTGACCAATACTACAAATTCTTAGTGGAAAGCCAATTAATATTTTTCATGCATCTCCCATGTGTCTCAATAGTATAAGATCTAGCAAGTTTATTTTCAATGTTGAGAGGTACATTAGAAAATTGGTTGTCTACTTTTTCACAGAGTAAGATAATACATGGTATGACATGAATTTGACCACCCACAACAACAACAATAGACATCTCCATCCCACCAAAAAGAAAATGATAAGGATAAGAAAAATGCTTTCATAGTGGTTTTGGGAGGCTCTATTAGTGATAATCTCTGCAAATATATGTGCAATGATTTGGAAACCACTGAGAGACCATTCGAGATGCATCACACTATAATATATTTTTATTTTAGTTTTGCAATATCTTGGAGTAAATTTCACAACATATGTTTTTCAACAGTTCAAAACAATACGAACGAATTAACTATCTAAAGAACTTTAAATTTGGATATAAACAATGATTTAAATAATCTTGAAATTGAATAGTTTGTTGTTGTTCAAACTGCTATAAACCGAGAATAATAGGTATTGTTTAAGGGTCTAGTTGGGGCAGCTGCAGTTTATTGAATAAACTACTGATAATCTGATTAAAAATAATCTGTTGATAAGCTAGGTGCAGTGGTTATACAAATATTTATTTTTTTGGAAAAGCCAATCTGCTGTCAGAAAGCTGCTACCACACTTTTATAGGTGCGGTGTGAAAACACTGTTTTCAACGTTTTGAAAACGCATAAGTTGTCAAAATGTTGTTTACCCAAACAATCCAGATGCGTTTTCCAAACGCCACCGCAACAAATAAGCTGACCCAAACGGACTCTAAATCTTAACAAATAATATGTTTTTTTTATCCATGTGATCGACTATATACATGAACTAATAGCGTAGTGTGTATAAATTCTAATTACGTGTTCAATCTATATGTTTTGAATCTCAATTTACATGATTGACATTCAATTTATATAGAATAAGGAACTAATTATAGATAAATATAAAAATGCACAAGAATTCTCAATATATGAGCTTGAAATTTAAATAATCAAATGATTCGACCAAAAACTTCACGCTACATCAAAGTCAAATAGTTTAACATTAGAAATAGTTACAAAGTTGAAAAAAATTATTCATAACAAAAAAAAAAAGTTTGAATATGTAGAAAACAAAACCTAATTTTGAAGAGCACCAAAATAAGAAATTATTTATTTTATATTATTTCCTTTTTAAAATAAGAAATTACCCCCATGACCGACAACCTTTTTTTTCAGGCACTTTTTGAAGGAGAATGCATACCAAATTGGTTTGAAATTATTCAAATTCTAGTATTCAAAATCAGGTTCGAATTAAGGCCCCTATCTAGTTCTTTCAATATTTAGTACGAGAATGAATACACTCTTTTGCCCCATGAGATCACAAAATAAAGTTACTAAGACATAAATTGAAGAGATCAACACCACTTGAAGAACAAGAGAAGTTCAAATATTTACAATGTGTTAAAAGAAAAAAAAATCACAAATTGGCATCACTAATCAGCTCAATGGGGCAAGCATGAGAGTTTGATGGAGGCATGCATCAAAGAGATTGGCCACATGCGAGGAAGTGACAAGTTCATAATGTGGGCGGGCATCAATGGGATTGTTGGTGTGTGAAAGGGAAGGTGAGTTCTTGTGGCAAGCTTACTGGGGGAAAACATTGACAGCACCAATTGCATGTATGGGGGCGAATAAAGGACACTAACAACGAGTGCTAGTAGGGTTGCAATCAACTCAAGTCGAGCAGAGTATGTCGTAGATAAAACTTGGCTTATATTATTAATTTTTTTGATTTCAACTCTAAATTTATTCTACTAAAGAGCATTTAAATAAATTTATTTGTTCTTAAGCAAGTAGTTAAATGCTTGGTGTTAGGCTACATTTTATCTTATTCATTTAAATTTTGTTTAATTATAATTTATTAAATATAATATCAATGATATTTTAAAAATATTTATTATATTATTGGATTGGATGGAAGTGTGCTAACAACTTGTATACTATATTATTATTTAATTGGTGTGAAATCATTTCATATAAATTAAATTTTATTGACTTACTATATGTTTAAAAATGTAAAATAATTCGTTATTAATTTAATATGATTAACTAATTAAAATATTCATTTAATTAATATAAACAAATCAGACACAAAATAAGTGTGATTTAAAAATAAATAAATAAATATCTCCAACACGAACATATATGCCAAGGCTTTGCTTGGGCAAGAGTCAAGCCTGAACAGTTTAAGTATAATACGATCAAGCCATGTTTAAATCACTATCTACTCGGCTCAATTAAAGTTGTATACGCAATTTATATTTCATATGCATCTATGTAATTAACTATTTAATTATTACTCTAGTTTTAATTTAATTTTTTTTAAAATTTACATTTTAAGTTTGCTAAAATTATAAATAATATATATGATAACTAATTAAATGGAAAATGACTTTTGCTAAAACATTTTCTTAAAAAGTAAATTTTAAATAAAAATGATTTTACCAAGAGGATTTTTTTGATATTTTTGTCGTAAGCTCTTATCACTAAAATAATCATTTTGATGTGCTCCTTAGTCCTTGTTATAATATGTCCCAATAGAAATAAGTATTGATACGTGCTAGAAGGTCTACGACGGTAGAGTAATGAATTACCTTATTAGCATTGTTCCAAAACCCAACACACATTCAGACAATTAAAAAGAAATATAGGGAGATACGTTAACTTTTATGTTGAAAACCTTAGAAATGGAAAAATCATGGGGCCTGGTACAACTGAAATAATCAATTATGAATGGTGAGTACACATGTTTACTTTTTTCCTAAATCAAGGAAGATGGAGTACAAAGTACAAAGTTGATCATTGTAATAGTGGAAGTATATTTATACTGAATGTACTTCTCGGTGATAGCAAAATACAAGGGTCATAGTAGATTGCTATTGAGAGCAGTAGCTCGCCACAAATGTTATAGACTATGGTTGTAACTCCAACTTGTCGTATAAGTCGTAGTTGAAAACCATATTAGTATTTGGACATGTGTGTCTTACATTGTTGATTCAAAAGCATAAGTTTACCACAAATATCGTAACTGGAAGTGGTAGGAGTTGTGAGCCACGTAGGACTTAGTTAATCACATAATTTGTAATGTTGACCTGTGATAACATCTGTACATTATAGAGGCCGAAGTTGGTAGTTATATAAATTGTGGGCCATGTAAGTTGATGTTGGTCATGTGGGCCACAAACGTAGGAGTTGGGAGCTCCATGAGTCGTTTGCCACATAGATCATAATTGGTTACATAAGGCGTAGTAGTGAGCTGTGATTACAGTCGTAGGCCACAGGGGTCAGAGTCAAGAGCCACACGAGCTGTGCACCATGTAGACTATAGTTAGTCATGTTGATCGTAGTGGTGAGCTATGACGACAACAGTAAACCACAAAAGCCGGAGTCAGATGTTGCATGAGTTGTGGACCACATAGACTATGATCGGTCACATAGATCGTAGTGGTGAGCTGTGACGACCTCTGAATGCTATATGTTAGAGTTGGGAGTTTTGATGGCCTCTATAGGCCACAAAGGCCAGTTTCTGGAGCTACATGAACTATGAATCTTGTGGGACATATGTATCTGGTCACATAGAACGTAGTGGTGAGTTTTGATGATGTTCTTAGGATACAAGGGCTGGATTCAGGAGCTGCACAATTACATCTGTAGGCTGCATATGATAGAGTTGGGAGTTTTACGAGTTGTGATAATATCAGTGGACCACAGAGGTGAGAATCACGAACTACATAAGCTGAAAGCCACATGTTATTGTTAGTCACGATAATTGTATTCGTGAGTTGTGATGATGTTTGTAGGCCGCAAAGATTGGAGTTGGAAGTTGCACAAGATGTAGACCATGTAGGTTATGGTTAGTCTCATAGGCTATAGTGGTACCATGATGATGTCCGTAGGCGGCAGAGGCAGGAGTTAGGAGCTGTACAAGTTGTGAACCATGCCAAAAATAGTTTTTCATACGACCTTAGTGCTGAGTTGTTGTGACATCGATAGGTCACAACTGTTGGAGTCGGGAACTGCACAAGCTATGATCCACGTAGACCATAGTTGGTCACGTAGGTTATAGTGATGGACTGCAAGACGAGAGCTTTAAGAGTATAGAAAATGTCACCATCTTTGGGGTGGATTATTACACCATCTTCGAGAGGCGCTTTGCACCGTATATGAGGTGTGTTGTTACACCATCATTTGGATGTGTCGTTGCATCGTATTTGAGGTTCGTTGTTACACTATCTTCGAGATGCATTGTTGCACCGTATTCAAGGTACGTCGTTACACCTTCAAGGTGCATCATTGCACGGTGTACTTAATGACATATCACTCAGTCGGGTGCATCATTATTCTGCAACATACACTAGGATTCTGCAATGCATATTGTGACTCCACAAGAGACTTCGATGCAATGAGCAATGGCAGTCGATGGTGGTAGATGGAGATTGATAAGTGGTGGTCGATCATTTTCGACGTCTGCAGGAGTGGGAGAAATTCGTTGATTCTTCTGTGTAGAAACAATGTCGAGTTTCAGT
>NEWO01000012.1:3900897-3920256 GCA_003013225.1 Phalaenopsis aphrodite | reverse complement strand
AAAAAAATTTATTAAATTATAAAATATATTGACTTTAAGTTATTATATTTTATTGAATATAAAATAAAGCAAATTTTACTTGATTAATTTTTAAAATTTTTTAGTTGATTGATTTTTATTTAAATAATATATCATAATACAACTTATCATAAAATTATACAGTATTTAATAAATTATTTATGAAACAATAACCAAATTTATTTATGAATATATATATATAAACCAATTAAAATGTAATAAAGTTCAGATTTAGTGGTTAGAGTTCAGCATTTAGTGGAGAGAATAATTTAACATTGCCGCATGTATTCTCTGCGCAGACAGGAGCACATGGGCGGCCTTTAGGAATTTTAAACTATTATTAAAAAAAAGGTTAACAAGCATCCTATTTTAAATAAAAAAACCAATAAATGAATAAATAAACAAAAACTAAACCAAAAACTTGCCTTTTGGCTTCTGTCAAGCATCAAATCACCATGCTACCAGTAGTCGAGCTGTGCCATAATCCAGAAGTGGACAGAACAGGCGAGCATCATGGTCGCCTTCGCATCCTCCAATTACAGCCGTAACTGAGTCGGCTTAAATTCAACCCATCATTCATTTGAGCATTTAAGTTATGATAAAAATAACAAATGAAATATTAATATCACTTTTAATATAACTTTAATCATTTTAAAAGATAAATTGTTAAATTTTCATATATTTTAAGTATATTTCATATTAATTAGTTTTTAAATGGGTTCACTTAGCTTGTCTTGTTAGCTCATGGAGCTCAGCTTATGAGCCAATTATGGAGTATAAAATATTAAAAAATATATATTTAAGATTATATTTTTAAGCTATTTATTTATATTCCTTTTCCCGGGCATAATATATGAAGAAGAGGGAGGTAAACCGAAAATAACAGTAGATTATAGGATCACAAACAGTTCTCCCCAAAACACCTTTATTGGAGACATTCATATCATTACAGCACAATACATCAAACAGCAAATCAAATTCACAAAACACCAACAACAATCACAAACGGATCCAAACTACAGCTCTTAAAACAGTTTCATTGTAAGCACAGAGTGGGAAAGGAAACACAAACCAGAGCCTGCATCCATTCTCGTTCAGCTCCAAACCCACCAGTTATCTTCCTCCGAACCCTCCACGAACATGCCGCGGGGGAGATAGCTGCAGCCATCATCGCTGCTGACAGCGTCCTCCTCGGAGCAAATTGCTCCCTGGATCTCGCCGATGTAGCAGCCGGCGTTACCCTCGATCAGGCTCTCTTGGAAGTAAGAGTCCCCGCTACTGTCTACCTGAAGAGCGGCGGCGCCTTCAGCATCTTCTAATGTGCGTCCTTTGCTCCGAGAACTAAGCCTGTCTTCCTCTTTCTGCTGCGACGGAGCGGGTGGTGGAGACGAGAGTTTCTCCCCCTCGGTAAGTAAGGTTGCTTTCAGGTCTTCAGTTCGCTTCGGCCCCATTATCCCCAGTTCGTTCTGGAGTAACTCTGTCAAAGTTACCACCTGCCATCGCCAAAGACTGGACTTTTATTTTCAATTTTTTTGGCGCTGGATCTCTTTTCGAGGGACTAACAATGGAAAAATTATTCCGTGCGGATTGGTGTCCGCACGCAGCTTGCGTGCGGACACCGATCTGGACCGTAAATCACCTGTTTTACGGTCCAGATGTATTTTTGGTGGGCCCCACCTAAATTTTTTTATTTATTTTTTTAAAAACGGAAATAATCCTGACCGTAGATCATCGTGATCTACGGCCAAGATCGAACACCGCATGCAGAGATGCATGCGGTGTCCGCACGCAATAATCCCTCCTAACAATGGGGGTATTTATTGGATTGTGAAGTTAATTATTGATTTGAATTTATATTTATATTCTCACAAATTCTTCGCTAGCATAAAGATCAGAGAAAAGTGTTGAAATTTAGACTTGATTTCTTAATTAGAAGTTAGAGATGTTTTTTTAAGTTTTTTAATTGAATGTAGTTAATAAATAAAGATTTTAAATTTTACAAATACCTTCAAAATCTTTCTTTTTCTTAAGAATGTTGAGTCAAATTCACGCACCCATTAATCTACCAACGCTTGAGCACAAAATCGAATAGATGATGGTGAAGTTCACAACCAATGAGCTGGGTCTATTTATAGTGATGCAGTGATTTTTTTCATCCTTTAATACAACATAAGAAAAATCATCATTTTGTAAATATGTTTCATATTTTATATCTTCAAACCATTGCTTTTAGTTTATGTCGATTTGTTTTGGCGATTGAAACAGTTTCGGATCTTGGTAATATTTGTGGTTTCGCTTAGCTTCCAGTAGTTTTCCACGCAAATTTGAGGTTTTTAAATAAGTGCCATAAAGAATTAGACTGAAACTCAAATATTTCGCCAAAACCTTACACATTTTTAATAGAAATTCGTTAAAACTTACAGCTACAATTCATTGAATTATAATTGAATATCAAATTTTCATATTTGACTATTAATAAAATAATTTTAAGCATATTTTCAAATCTGCACTACTCTAATTAGGAAAAGAATCCCAAATTGATAGAGCAATCGGATGGCATGTAAATAAATATTTATAACTATGTCCGGATTTTGAGACTTTTTATGAACCTGAAAGAAAGAACAAAGGTACTTTCCCAAGGTTTAACCAGAGCGAATACCGAAAAAGATGCTCATTCAGTGGGAAATGTTGAAGCAGGTGGAACGGCGTGCCCACCGCTAACTGGAAAAGAAGGTCGTACCTGCGAGCGGAGGCGGTCGTTATCCTTCAGAAGTGAGTCGTGATCGGCGAGCAGCGCGTCGTAGGAGGATTTGAGACGATCAAAGTCGCTCTCGAGCTGCTTTGTCTTCCACCGTGCCCGGCGGTTCTGAAACCATACCGCCACCTGCCGGGGCTGCAGCCCCAGCTTCTTCGCCAGATCGCTCTTCCTCTCCGGCTCCAGTTTGTTCTCCGTCTCAAAGCTCCGCTCTAGTAATTGCACCTTTTCAATCACCAGCCACCATTATCATGAACTATTTGATTGCTTTTCGGCCAATTAAAGAAAAATCACTCGCCACTTATTCAGCATACACAAACAAAACGATAAAGGGAGAAAGTAATGAATTCGATAATTAAATTCTCAGAAAGTCAACACCCAGTGGATCAAAAGGGGAGAAAAAACAGAGAACCCTCAAGTGGGACATTAAATTATTCCATAGATGGATGAATCTGAGCCATTAGTTAAGCCCGATCTGAGTGGAGATGAACGGGGGATTACCTGCTCGGTGGTAAGGCGGCGCTTCTTCTCCGGGTGCTGTTCGTCGTAGTACTCCTCTTCCAAAAGCTCATCTGCGGTGGTGAAAAAGGGACGCCGCTTGTTCGCGCCATCCTCAAACCCAAGAACCGATCTCGCTCCTTCATTAATCCCAAATCCAAATTCCCACTTAAATTCCTCCAAAATCGGAAACCGAAAAAACTGGGGGTAATCAATCATACCTCGGAAGATTTGACTTCCAGAGCCACCAAGAAAGAGCATGTGTCCGGCGTGGGACGAAGACGAATCGAAAATAAGATGGCGGGAATCCATGATTATGGCTCAGATCGGAGAGAGTGCTGCAAAGATCTCCCCTCTTCCACCTGCTACTGGTGCAGAAAGTTTATCTTGCTCGAATATAGTAACGTTAGATACTAGGATCTCCAACCGGTATGGTTTCTCTCAGAAGAAGACGATGAACTTGTGGCGAAAAAAGCTGGTGCTCCACAGCAATCGAGCCGACGTTTTCATCGGGAACAAGGAAAACCCCATCATGCACTGGATCTCGATTTAGGAACGTCTAGCCTCGCTTACTGTCAGCGGGGCGGAGCTGGAAGAGGAAGCAAAGCTGCAGCGAGCTAGCACCTTGAAGAGGACGATCAGATCACCGGAATCTTATAGTCGAGGGGCAGGATACTCTCTGTTGTCGCTGTCGACTTGCTTGCTCCGATGCCTCTGTTGTCTTTGCGGCTAAAATTGCATTAGTTGGCTTCAGAGGCGTTTTATAGAAGCTTAGAATTGACAGAAATGGATGTAATGAAACGTCTCTGGTAATAAAGAATGAATCAGAACCGTTGGTTGCGGAACGAGGGGCGGATCTCGGTGGGCTACTTGTCCGGTTATGGTAATCCGGATTATTCTTAAATTGATGCAGCTGGGGATAAGTTCGACATGTTCCGGAGTCAAAATGACATTTTTTTATTAATGAAGGAAAAAATAAACTCTATTTTCATTCATTGCTTGTTATTATTATATTATTAAACTTTTCACTCGAGACAAAATATTACACAAGGACATTAATATATGTGGACATTCTATCATGGGATTATATCAAGGGTTGCATGAGAGTTGATTCAATCTTTAATCATTCTCCATTTTGATTTTGAACTTGATTCATTTTATGAGTTTGAACCCACTCACAAGCCGGAGAGAGAAATAAATATTGTTTAAAGAGAGTATTATAATAAAATGATAAATAGAATAAACAGAAAGGAGAACGATAATAATAAATTACTTAATACAAATGATGTTTGTTAGAAGAGTCGCGGCGGTAGTGTAATAGATTATTGTCTTAACGTTGCACGAGAATTCAATATACACTCAAATAAAATAGGAGAAGCAAACAGTAGGAGACACGTCGATATTTTTTTTTTTTTTTGTGGAAGGGGCTTGCCTTAGTTGAAATAGTCCACTATAAATGATGAGTACACATGTCTATTTTTCTCATGAATTATGGAAGATAGAATTACAAAGTTGTAGAACATTAATATGACTGTAGTTTTTGGCGATAACAGTCTTCAAAGGTCATTGTTGATTGTTGTGGAGGTAGTAATTCGTTCATAGAGTTTTTGGTGCAATTAATGCTAGAAATGAACCAATTTAATCAGAAGATCAAAGTGCATCGTTTGATTAAATTTAAAAAAAAATTAAATTCAGGTGCTTCGATTTATGTGTCATCAACTGATGTACATAAATATAATAATATGAGTGTTCTCCATAGGTAAAATTGGAGTTTCGTACAAGCTCCCACAGTCCATTTTGCAATCCAAAATTGTTTGGATGAATTCATTGACGATCAAGCTAATTTGGCCTCAATTTGCTTGCATCGTGCCGAATGAGATCTGTGCCCGAAACCTTAATAATTTGGGTATCATTCCTAGGCAAAATCGATATTTCGGATGTGCTTACGCAGTCCTTTTTGTCGTTTGGGATCATTAAGAGAAATTTCATCGACAAATGACCTGGTTTGGCCTCAATTTGCGTGCATCACATCGAATGAGACCGGTGCATGAAACCCCATCAAAATGACTATCCACCATAGGTAAAATCGACATTTTGGACTCAGTTGCTCGATCTGTTTCTTCATTCAAAGTTGTTCAAGCAATATTGTAGATGATCAAGTCAAATTTGAGCCCGATTCACTTCGAAATGATTTTCTGTGAAAATTTTTGGGTCACAATAACATGCGTATTAGAAAATACGATCCCATGACATCTAAAAACACGCGTCAAACATAGAAGAAATAAAAAATTGACGCAAACAAATATCTTGGCCAATCACAGTAAGAATCACAAGAACCAAACACAAACACTTTGGATCATTTATACAAAACTTTAATTGCTGGTATTAAATTGAGCAAGTTGTAGGATCATTTTGAATGTACTCTAATCCAAGCACAAATTTGCCATGTAGAATTACTTTTGGAGCGTAGAATAGTTTTCTCATTTGATTATCATCAATGGCCTCGCATTTATTTAGGAAAGAAAAGCCATCATGTGGAAAGATGAAGAGTCATTGTGTGCCTCTCGATGCATGATGTCAAAAGAATTACATTCAAACGCCACTTCATTCCTGAAAAGATTCATCCTGACAAGTTCACTAAACTGTATAGTTAGAAGGATAAAATTACGATAGCAAGGATCATAAATACTTGTCATCTATTTCAAATTATTATTCATTATTTATCAAATTTATATAATCAAGAGCCTATGTTTCTACATAGAGGTCTAGAAAATAGACCTAAAACTAAGATTATATGCTATTGTAGTATGGAGCTTAAGTAGACTCATTGTCGACAAAACTCCTAGTAAGATTTAATACTTTTAATTAATGATGGAATATATGTTAACAGGTGGAAGTTCTCTTCACTCTACCTTAGAGAGCTGCTTCCCAAGCTCAATGGTGTTACAACTAGTAAGCAAGTTTGATGAGACTCTTCAACCAATTCGTATGAGTAAGGAACATAGATTGGTATAATGTAGGCTAGTTTGGTAGAAATGCTTGTGTGATGATCGAAATGGGGTTGAACCATTATGAGGAACTCATTGGAATGGTGATTTACTTTAGAGGTACTCACAAAATCCTTCTGAACAGTAATGAGACCTAAGTTGTGTCACCTCCAAATGTATAACTAATGAGTACTATTGAACTTATCAACATCAGACTACTAAATTCACATATGATAGGCTTACTCCATTACGCCCATAAGGACCATTTAGCAAGTGAGTTTTCAAGTTACTTAAAATTCATTTTTGGATAAGTGACATAAGCATTACCATCTATTTGTAGCATTATGTTTATATTAGTACTAGATGTCAAATGTAAGATAAGATAAAAAAAAGAGGAAAAAAATGACAATTGAGCCACTAAAGTGTTTGAGCTAGTATACTAAATAAATAAAAAAATTTCATAATAAATCAAAATGTGTCTAAATTTAGGGTAAAAAAAACAGAAAGCTTAGCCACCAACAATGTAGAGAAAAAGTCTAGTAAGCTAAAAATTAAAAAAAAAAATTTTTACCACTGAGGATGGTTTTTCATAAGTAGCATTCTTGGCTCATACAAGTTTTCATGACTTGCTCAAGTCCTATGATTACTCTTTTTTTTTGTTCCTTTCATTAAATAAATGCTTTTAATGGATTTTAAGTTAATTTTTATTGATTCCACAATTTATTCATTTGTTTTTTTCAGCTATAAATTCATAGTATCCTTATTTGAGTGCTAATGACTACTTTCATATTGTCAAAAAAAAATTTTCTCTATTCCACCATACTAAAATACTATTTTCTTTCCATACTTTTATATAATATGCTTTCCTTATATTTAAAGTTATGATTCCATTATAAATCATATGCTATCACTTTTTATCTCTAATAACTAGGCATGTGTTGATTAGCATTTGGTAATTTTAGCTCAATGAATTCTATATTCCTAAATGTTTAGTATGGCTTTATCAGAGCAAATAATTAGTAACAACATCAAATTTATATTGGTATTTGCTTAAATCATCAATAAAATAATATAATAGTTGGTGCATAACATAAAAACACATCAAGGAGACCCATAACAATAAGGTTGATAACTTCACTTCATGCTGATGATAAAATTCATTTTTAATGAGAATTAATTATGTGTAGGTCATAAAAATCTTGATCCTCACCATACATATAAATAACAACACTTTGAGCTAGTATCACCCTTGCTCCGTCAAGTTATTAGGCACTAATGTGCTTTAAGTCAATGCAATAACATAACTTTATTTGGGGAATAACCACTATTTAGATAATGATAATTTGTTAAACATGAAAATTATGAGATCATAAGCATATAGAATAACCATGGGAGCACTTAACATAAGCACTACAAGAGAGATAAATGGAAAAGTATAAATGTTTAAAATACCCCCATCATCTTTGTATGGTAATAACTCCTTTCCATGACACTAACATGATGTTGTTTAGATAAGATATCACTAGAGTGGATAGAAAGTGTTTATGTAGGAGGGTGAATTTAGCCTAATAAAGTAAATGAGGATATGTGAAAGCATTTTTTGCATTAGAGAAGTGAGACTGAAGTTATCCAAAAATCCCATGTTTAACTTGGTCAGGGGTGTCCAAATGGGACTGATTCTGTTTGGGTTAAAGTAAAGATTTGTCAAAATAAATCCAAAATTTTCATACAAATGTATTAATAGTGTCTCATAATATAGTTAATTGTTGCATCTAACTTAATAAAGCCTCATTATTTAAGAAGTTTAAGATGATCCATAAATCTACTTAAGAAGTTGTTAAATGGTTATTGAACATCAACTAATATCTCTGCAACATATTAGTAATGTTCTAGTAAGTTTTCCTCTTCTAGTTATCACATAATATACATATCATGTACTTTCATGAAATTAGAGCATCACATAATTATTTTAGACTTATATAAGACACATCTCATGCTATAGATTATTTGATTAGATAAATTGATTTGAATAGGTAGCATTCATAGTTTGAATAGTAATTGACTAAGTAAATTTGTTGATCTTGGAGATGTATAGCTCTAGACAAATGTCTTGTAACATAATTAAAATTTTTCATGAACGCTATCTATCCCATGGGCACCATTTTCATACAATAGCTTAACTAAGACTAAGTTAATCATTTCTACTTGAAATCTTTTAATTGATCAATAATAATCTCTAAAAGCATAAATTATTTCATTAAGTTGTTTTAAAATATGAAAAAGCCTAGGAAGCTAACTTGCCCACTCTATTATAGTCAAAATTTTCTTTCCTCGTCCTCAAATGACTTTATTTCTAAGACAACCTAAGGATGATATAAAATAGAGTTAAAAACTCACTTACCCCTCATGATTATAAGTATTCTTAGAGTGCCCCCTGAGATGACTAATGTCGTGCATATATAAGAATGATGAGAATAAGAAACTATCAGTGAAGTTTTACAAGGTCAATGTTCTACAATTTATTAATTTTAAACTCTAACTTTTTTTTCTTTTAAGTTTCAACATAATTTAGATTTTTTAATCTAGACTATCCCATTAATAAAAGCTTTATAACATAAATAATAAATATAATATAGAAAGGATTCAATCCTTGGGCATTGAAAACAACTTATATATATATATATATATATATATATATATATATATATATATATATATATATATATATATATATATATATATATATATATATATATATNTATATATATATATATATATATATATATATATATATATATATATATATATATATATATATAGTCTATGTAAATGTTATTCATTTGAGTAATATCAGACACAATCATGTGCTATATTCGTATTGAGAAATGTTACACATTAAATATCATCATTGTGATTTTCAGGGGGAGAACCAACATCTTTTTTTAAGGGGTTAAACTATTCTCTAGACTTAACATGGGAGGGGCTATGACAATAAAAAACAAAGTGATATTTCAGGAGGGTAAAAATTGACATTTTAGAAAGAAAAAAAGACCAAAACTTTCTCCCATATAAGCAAAAAAAAAACTAAATTTGAGTAGGGGCAAATGCCCCCCCAAAACCCTCGTAGGCCTGCCTTTGATTTTACAAATCTTACTCAATAACAAGAAGCTTGCTAAGGGGGAGATGGCATGGAAAGGTTTTATTATGCAAATTTCTTTGAAATTAAAGAAAATACCTTATGTGTATTTCAAGTGTAATAAAATTTAAACAATTGTGACAGCCTAAGAGGTTCTATCCTTGTGGACATTAGTGCTCAATTGACTGCTCAAATATTTTGGTGATGGTTTAATGTCCAATATCGACAAAGAAAACCTATCGGAAGGGCTTGATAGCCTAAATAAGAATAAACTCCTGATAGACTTTTTGGGATGACCTGGTTCTATGATATAATTAAACAAGAATGACCTTAACTTAAATTAAAAAGTCAAGCCAAAAATATTGTGATATATATGTAAAGTGTTTTAATGATAAATATATTTTCCTTGCAATTTCAAAATTATGTGTGCTTATAATGGAGCAATGCCAAGGTTACTGACTGTCATGAGGGTTATACAAAAAGCAATACAATTTTGATATTGAAGTTGTATAGAATGGTGCGGGCCAAAGCGAACATCTTATGTAGCATGATTTCGACTATTATAATCAGGGTTGTAAATGAACAACTGCACTCGATGAATAACTCAAACTCGGCTCGACTAAGACCCCATCATATTTGTTCAAATTAATAAATAAATAAGCTTGAAATTTAAATGAGCTAAACATTAAAAAAGTTAAATTTGTTCATTTATGTTCACAAATAAACTCGTTTGTTGTTCAACAACTAACTCTGTAAATACTCGATATTAGGTGCTTTATATATGATCTATTATTTAAATAAAATTCAATTAACTAGAATTTATTTAATTATATATTTGATAGTAACATATTATTATATCAGTAATATTTTTTAATTAATTATTAATTATATATTTATTTTGTTGAATCTTAGATGTTAGATGTGAAACTATAAAAGATTTTTGTGGAATGTATGAAATGCCTTGTACAATTAACTTTAAAGCCCCGTAAACTTCAGTTTCCCTCTAGTCTCTCACTGTTTCATGTTTTCTAGTTTCACTCGAAACATAGGAAACCCCAAGTTGTTAGGGTGGCAAACATCGAAGGCAACGACGAGATCACGGTGTGCATGGATCCCTAAAATTCTAGTATCTCATTTATCTTAATTTTCCACTCCGCTAATAAATTTAACTGATTTGTAAGTGGTGTCGAGAAAGTGCAATGCACTTATTGTAAGTTGTATATGATTAAGAAAGAGTGATGCAACAACTTAATATTGAAGACACCTATAAAATTGTCCAAAAAAGCTAGTACAATGACAAGTGCATATCACTATGGGAAATCTAACACCTATATTTGAATATGAGAGTTGGGTGCAAACTCAAAAATATGAGTATGATCATGTTAAAATATGAGATATTGCATCTCACTTGATCATGATTCATGAATTATCTTTCATTTTTATAAAGTTTACAATCAATAAATTAGTAGTTGCGATCAGATTTGTAAAATCAATTATTGATATTTTATATGAAAATATGGATACTCGTTAGAATTTTTAGCACATTTGAACACTTGTTCACTTCCCATAAACAAATCAAGTTCGAACATTAACAAATTTAAACAAGTCAAGTTTGAACAATATATGTAAGCTCAACACAAGCTCAATCCGAACATAAACAACTTATAATTTTATCAATCCAAGTCCGAACTATGATATAATCGACTCAGCTCGGATCGATTGCACCCTAATTACAATTAATATTGTAGCTTGACCTCATCTCACATGAACGAGGTAAAAGTTTTGCTCCTATGAGGATTACAAGGATGATACTTCTAGAAGATAAAAGGGGATATCAAAGTACATATTCCCATATTAAAAGTAGCTGATATGACACAATGCATTTTTTGGTGTCGCATATAGTTTTTTTTTAATGAAAACTTCATAATTACGTGTACTTGTAATGGAGCACTCACAAATTATAACGGATGACTCTGCAAAACTTTGTAAATAACTAATTACATATGTGAGATTTGGTCTCACATAGGATGATTTAAGAGAGATAAATAATGACTTATATAGTATATGACATCAGTCGTTGGTACATATGAGACAACTAATGATAGAATAATAGTTTAAGCTTCAAGAGTATAGCGAGCTTTCCTTGTAAATTTTGATAAAGGCCAAAATGAGAGCTGTAAATTGGGGATCCATAAACCTAACTTCAGTCATGAATCAAATTTCTTCTTTCAAAGTCTGGTAAATGAAAAATCTCAAATTGTTTGGGGTAGCTTATTTGGTGCGATGGTGTTTTGAAAATGCACCCGACCTGTTCGGGTAAACTGTGTTTTGGCAGCTTATGCGTTTTCAAAATTCTAAAAACAGCGTTTTGAGACCGCACCTATCTAGGTGCAGCTTTCTGATAGCGGTATGACTTTTCCAAAAAAAAATAAAAATTATAATAGTCACCGCACCTAGCTTATCAGTAGATTATTTTTAATCAGTTTATCAGCAGATTATTCAATAAGCTGCAGCTGCCCCAAACAGACCCTAAAACTAATCTAAAATAAATGAGCTTCTTTCAGTTATGAGAAAACTGCAGGAGCCTTTTTTCTTTTTTTTTAAATTTACATACATACAACACGACTTTTATGTATTTATACTTCTGATGTTTATATTTATAATTTTTTATGTTATAAATCTATCCATGAAAAGTGTAATTCACTTCTAAGAAGAAATTAATAGTAATATGTTTGATGTAATATTAAAGATTTGAGTGTTATGCATGCATATATGAAAATTTAGATGTGTTTGTAATTATTTAATAAATGTCTTTTTCAAACTTAGATGGATTCCTCTAATTTCATGCATTTGTTTTAGACATAGAAAATAAATTTAGGAGACAATAGGAATATTTTACTTTGAATAGACAGTACATTAAATAACATAGATAATTCTATCTGAAATTATCTTGCTATAATCAAACAAGGTTAGAGAGGGCATTCAACTTCTTGACAGGCCTATTAAATATTTAACATTTTGGTCTTCTAAGGCATGCAGGCTGGTGATGCCTTCTTTGATTGTCGCTTATGTTATTTGTAAGTGAGGTTTGGATCTTCATCATCATAGTGCATTTGCTGTGGTTATTAGTTAGATTTTAGAGGTTTGTTTAAAAAATTAAATTTTGTCATTGTAGTGTTTTTTTAATTTTTCTAATTAATTAATACTAGAAAAAAGTTTGCATTTTAAAAAATTTGAAAACAGTTACTCATGTCTGGGTCAAAGAATTGCTAAATATTTGTGGACAAATAAAATAATAATAATAATACAGCAACGGAGGCCTACTTTTGAGATATATATACATATATATATATCTGTGTGTGTGTGTGTGTGTGTGTGTGTGTGTAGTTTTTTTTTTTGTTTTTTAATGTTTTTTAAAGGAATGGCTCGGAGGCTATTATACGAGCCCCGGACACCCCTCATGCACCTAAGTATTAGAGTACTACACCCTATACTCGGGGGGAATCGAACCCCAGACCAGGGGAAACTTACAACTGACAAGCAGATGCCCAACTAACTAATCTGAGTATGTGACACTATATATATATATATATATATATATTATTAATCTAGATTTGTTCTTGAATCATGCACGAGGAATATAACACACATAGGGGAGAAGAAACTAAGGGCATCCTGAGGATCAAATAATCTTTTTTTTTCCCTATACAATCCTTTTTATTTATAGGTGTTGGTCCTTCTAAATAGACATGTCATATCGTTTAAAATAAAAAATCTAGCCAAGAGGTTTTGGGTGAGACCCTATATAATTTCAACTCAAACGCTCTCTTGTAATTGTAAAACATGAGAAATAGTATCTTCTTTGAATACTCCTTTTGCCTTTGCCTTGAGTGTGACTCTGGACCCTTGAGCCATATGTTGCCAACTTTGAGTTGTCCTGTCACAAATCTTGGGTTTGAACGTGTGATATCAACGTTGATCATTGGCTGGCCAATTCTTTTGATCTGGCGATATGTCAGCTAGTTAGGTAAGCGCAACCTATGTTAATCATTCATGCATTGGTCGTAGTCGCCTGACTTTGAGCTTAACTTTAGATCAGTCGTTCTAAGGTGCCAGCGACCCACCACGCTTTCTTTGCTCCAAATGCTTGGCTATCGTCATTTGGTATCTGCTTGCGACAACCCTTGGGTTGTTTGAAGAAATCATCCGATCGCCCGTTTTATTTGATTAGGGTGATTAGTTTCATGATTGTTTGAGAAGCCCAACCTCTTTTTGGAGAGGGGGCAAACTCTCCCTAATCCCAACGTGAATTGTATGTTTTAATAAGCTAACATGGCATTTATCCCAAAATATCATTATTTTAACTCTCAAGAAACACAACATATCTTTTCATGCATAGCTAAGATGACATATATGCAAAAACTGAAGCTCAATCATTATGACATGTAAATACGTAAGTATTGAGCAGTGCATGTAAATCTTCCTTAATATTATTGTAGCTTTGAAAATCATGACAGCACTTTAAAAAAATTCGTTGAAGTTCCAAGATAAAATAAAAAAGAATAAAAGTGCAAAGAATAGGGGAAGCCACAAAACAAAGAAAAGTTCTCGTAGAAGTTGAATATGTGACCGTGCAAGCATCTCATTGTATTAGGCTTGTAGCTAGACTTGCCCTTATTATTCACAATAAAGAGGAATTTAAGACTTCACACGCCTGCCAAAAAAAAAAAAAAGAAAAAGCTCATAAGAGATGCAAATGTTTTTATATGAAAAATTCTAGAAAGGAATAAAATTATCAGGTCTAAATTAATGTAATCCACTCTATTGTTAGAGTGTAAAAATTTTTTGCTTTTCCTTAACTAAAGAAGTGGGAGTGCGTCGCTTGTATTATTGATTAGGCCTCTTGTCCTTGTGACTGAAAGTACTGAAAAAACAATAATGAATTATGAGCATTTGAGTTCAACAAGGGCAACAAAGACTTTAATGTCGAACAGACGATGGTAACATGAAGGATACAGCCAATTGCTAAAAATTTGATGATGGCAATCTAACGATGAGAGTACAACCACGATAGTCATGTTTCAACAATGGGATGTTGAAATGCATATGAAATGTACTTTATTTGTCATTTTATTTTCTCCTATTTATATGTTTATGTTACACTTTTTTTTAAGGTTTTGATGTTCTGTTGCAAGACTCGAGGAAAGAGATGTAATGGAGTACAAAATATCTAAAAAAGGAGCTACGTGCTGCGGTAGAGTCTAGACGCCGGTATTGGGTGCTTAGGTACCCAAGGAGGATTTTCTCAATTAGATTTTGTCAAAATACAAAGCAACTGGAACGTAGGCACCAGACTACCAACACCTAGATACCAAGATTGGGTGCTTTAGTGCCCAACACAGGATCAAAACAAGCGGAAGACAGAGTTATTATGCTACTGGGAACTTAGGCACTGCCTGCAATGGTTTTGTTTCAGTTACGGGAGGGAGGGAGGAAATGAAGAATAGGAGAAGAAGGAACAAGGAGTCGAGCGAGAGATGGTCAAAGAAAAGGAAGCAAGAAGTAGGGGAGGAGAAGACATAAAGCAACTTGGAAGTTGAAGAGAGGAATTTGCCTTATAAATTGCAAATCAGACAGTAAGGCGATCAGAGAGCAGAGGGTTAGGGCAGAGGCGGGTGAGCGGAAGGAGAAATGTACCCAAAGAAGTGACACAAAGGTAAGGGCAGAGGCAGTGTCTTTGTTGACGAAGGAGTCGCGATATAGTTGTCCTGCGAAGAAGGAGCTCCCTTGCGTGCGGTTGGGCAATTGCCTTTCTCAGAGCTGCTCATACTTATCCTACATCATGAAAGCTATTTATTAATTGTCATTTTAAAAATTAAGAGTCAAAATAAATATGAGAAAATCAAATTCTTACTTACATTTACATGCTGAGGCGCCTCATCACCAGTACCACTTATGGTTTTCTGTAGCATGATTAACAACAAAAATAATCAGAAGCAGTATACACAAGTAAAAGGAAGAATGTGCAAAATCTAAACATGAAGCATCTTGTAATTATGTCTAAAACAAAAAAAAAATACAAGACAAGTATGACATACGTAGCAAAGCAAAGAAAACATTCATGGATATATTTGTTTTAAATTTTGTCTCTTAGCGTAAAGTCACTCGTCTACTTTAACATAATTCTAAAATAACTTACTTTTATACTTCTTTTATAAGCTAACATTCTGCACCATAAAACACTGCAGGCCTCACGGTCGTCTTAAAAAATTCATGTTCAAGTTTAAGTAGTACTTTTCTTTGTACACTAGGTCTTATGCATTCCTTCACTTCAACCATCAAAGTTGAAGTGAAAATAAGCCTAAAATTTACACTAACATAAGCATAAGGTAACCTATTAAGCCCGGGGTTCTAACCTTTCGAGCTTGACCATTCCTCTTAACTCACTCTTCTAATTTACATTAACATAACCTAAACCTAAAATGACAATAGATAGTGTTAAGACCTAAATAATGTTAAATATATCGAATGAGAGAATGAAGAAAAGGAGAAGGGTGAAGAGCTCTCTCCATAATTTTTCCAATCTAGAGTCTGCAAGCTCTCTCCATAATTTTTCCAAAACATCAATTTTTACTTACATACCACATATGAATGAAAATAATGGTGTAAATAGGCTTGCCTTCTTCAATATTTCTTATAGGAGCAGAGTTGAAGGATGAGCGGAGTTTCGGTGGTCTCTGTAAGAACGATTTCATCGTTCTCTCCCCAACTAGCTCTAATAGCAACTGTATCGCGAATGTTTGCATAGGAAGGTGATGGTTTTAAGCGAAACTATAAGGGAGAGGGAAAAGGGATGGGGAAAGGGGTGAGGGAGCTTGAGAGTGTTTCAGGAAGAAGGGGAGATCTAGAGAAGAAGCACGAAGAAATGAAATTAAGGTTTAGGTTATCTGCATCAGGCAAATTTTGATGCTAATAAGTAAAGTTTTTGCGCCGTTTTATTCGACCTAACTTCGACGCCAACAACTTTTTGACACAAATCAAAGGTAAAATCTACCTCAAAGATTTAAACTTATTATCGCCGCTTAATATCCGCAAATCTGACTCTAATATTTGCGTTCGAAAATTATGACGCACATATGGAACGCTAATTCCAGTTTCTCTTATAGTATTTAACTATTAAAGACTGTTGTGTTTGATTTCTTCTTCCAAATAAAATGTTTTTGTTGATGTGTATAAACATGAGTAGTGAGTAGTTCTCTTATTCTCTCTTGCTTTGAGATGTACGATTGATTTGTGTGATATTTCTTATGTGAATTTGTGTTTAATCTTAAATGGTGATGTTAATACTTGTCATGAATTATGAAATTCGGAAGAGATCATAGTCTTTTTGGGAGAAATTAATTCTTGGGGCTAGAAATTGGATTTAGGGAACTAAACCAAGTTTTCGTAGCCAAACTTCCTTAGACTACTGAGAGTGGGGGAGGAAGAGGGTTTCTCTCGTTTGTTGCCTACTTGTTGAATCATTCTTTCACACTTGATGTCACACGAAACCATTTCAGGGGAGAACCTTTTAAGCATTTGAAAAATCTTAACTCTCCACCATTGTACATAGAATTTTTTGAACTTGATAACTTAGGGTTAATCACTTTAGTAAAATTACCAAAACATTAACATTAAGACTAGAACTGACAATAGCTAACTAGAATTTGTTTTGTATTGGGATTCAACTCATTCGCTAAGGGAAAGATACCCGAAACTTTATTCCAAACACTACTGCTATGATGTATATACTTGCGTGAATCATCAATGTTTGCCACACTTGGTTCGTACCAGATACTAATAGAAATCAACAATGATTACTACCATTAGTTAGAGGCTAGAGCACTCAAATTATTTTAATCTCTATGCTCTTTCTAATTAGTTCTCTTTCATTTATAGAATATGAGTTTATATATATATATAAATATATATTTTTTGGAGTGATTTTTTACTTATTTTTTTGCAAAAATTACTAAATGTTGCATTCAAATATTAATTCTTGTGAACATATACTATTCTTAAAGCATTTAAACATCTTAACAATTTTTAGCTAATAAAATGTTTTAATGCATATGAATTTAATAAATTATCTTAATGCTAGGCATGATCAGTCAAGATGATTTTAATTAAAATTGACATAATTCATTGGGTAATATTTAATTTGTTTGACCAGCTTCCAATAGTATTAAAAATATTTTAACTTAGGGAAATATACATACATATCGCACAATTCATATGTATTTACATGTCGAACATTTACAATTAGATATTAGCATTTAACACTTTGGTGTCATAAAATTATGCCTTAAAACAAACATTTTACTTATGAAAAAATATTAGTTGTGTCCCGAAATATTTATGGTGATAGAGTGATAATTTAATGTCTTAGTATTGTATGCAGATTCAACAGACACAAATAATTGAAAAGTAACACAAGAAGACAATAGGTTTTTGTACATGAAAAAATCAGAAAAGAAAGCAAATCACGAGACCTAGCTCAATCAAAATAAAATATGAGTAGAAACGCTCTTTTTTTCACAACTTCGAGAGCGTTGTTAGAATTTTCTCTAGATACAACACTTATAGGTATATGATGCACAAACAATATAGATTTTAGGAACAAATGTTATATTCTAATTGCAATGACAGTAAGCAGTGGTGGTAGCTGATGATTGGTAGTGAAAAGTGTTGACGGTGGTTGGCGGTTACGGAATTTCAAAGTTATCATCGTATCTCCATTACAACATTAGACTTTACAGCCATATCTGACATACAACATTAGCAAGCAAGGGATATCGACGACGACGAGCAAGGTCTGTGGTTGCCAAAAGTAGTTGGTGGCTATGAATGTCAAAAATTATTACTGGGTCTTCAATAGAGCGTCACTTGTTACTGATGTATATGGAATATGATTTTAACAGTCAAGGCTCACCGACAACATAGAATAGGGGTAGTTGGCGGTGATTGATTGTGGTTGACAAGTGGCGATCGATAGAGGTCGGCGACTATAAGAGACAAAATTTATCACTAGTTATTAAGTCCTATACATGTTCTTCCCATCAATAAAATCATCATAATTGTGCTTTCTAATATGATTTGTGAGTAATTTTCTCGTTTCTCTTTTGAATTAGTATTGTCGGAATGATATGATTAATATGTTTCGTGTGATTCATATCAAAATTCATATACAATATTGTGTTCATCTTGAAAACATAAGTTACATTCTACCAAACTAGTAGAATAGTTAAAATACAGAGTGAACTATGAGACTCAGAAGAATAGTTATAGAAATGATTAGGTTAACCATATGGATTTAGGGGAATGGGGATATTAACTTTGAATTTGTGCAAACTAATAGGTCAAAATTGAATCATGGGATGTTCTTGGGATTTAGGAAACTAAACCAGTTTACCATCAAAACTTTCTTAAACTCCCGAAAGGGAATAAGGAAAAGTGGACTCCTTTTTTATGCTTAACATTTGACACACCTTTTTGAATCTAGAATTTTACGTGACCCATCCAAAGGATAATTCTTTTGCACCTGAACTCATTTGAAACAGCCGCTTCTTTAGCATAAGTTTTTAGTACCATAAAAAATTGGGATATTGAACTTTCATACTATTTCCAAAATCAGTAGGCGGAACTTTTTTCATTTTAGAATTTACCTCTTTTCTTCTGGGATCGATACACGAAACACATTTATGGAAACTGATTGTAGGAAATGTATACATGTGTGATTCTCCTGTACTTCGCACCATTTGGTTCGTATAAATTAACTTCCCAAAACACTGAATCAGGGAGCCCAAATTGACCCCCCTTGATCGTAGAGATTTTCCGATGGTTTGAGGGTTTTAATGACCTCAGAATTGAGAGATTAGGGACGTTGGATTCCTCTCGTCGAAATGCTATATTTGACTCAAAATATG
>NEWO01000012.1:3849194-3898179 GCA_003013225.1 Phalaenopsis aphrodite | reverse complement strand
GCACAAGACTGTATGGCACTAACTTTGGAAGTACCTCTTCAATCTAATAATCATTACCTATCCCATTTTTAATGGTAATAATGACTTGTCGGTTCGATTCAGATATTCTCAGAATCCATTAATTGGTCATTTTGAGAACATTTTGTGCTCAACGAAACACGTTCTGAGTTTTTTTGGGAAGTAGGTCAACGAACTTAAGAATTTAAGTGACTCGTGTCAGTGCAGTGACTTTAATTTTAAGAAAAAAATGTTTGCATAGCCGTTTTTGAGAAAATTTTAATAAGAGGAATAATTTTTTTTTTCAAAACTCACATAGCGCATTTCTTATAGTCATCGTACTTCAACAAGTCAAGATGTATAAAAAAGCTTCCCATCACAAAAATTTCTAGAAAGCAGAAAAAAATTTCCTATTAGAGTTGTAATAACGATTTGAAATGCAAAATAGGCAGAAAACGGTCCCAAGCACACTTAAGTTGATATTTGATGTGTGCTGGAAAATTCACGGTGACAGAGTAGCAAATTATTATCCTAGCATTGTACAAGAATCCAACATATAATGAGCGTAAAGAAAATAATAAATTGGGACACGATAAGATCTTAGGTGGAAAACCTGGAAAGAGAAAAAAGCGCAAAGGTCTTGCATTGTTGAAATATTTTACTATGAGTTGGTGATTAGAGGTACAATATTGTGTCCCACAAGAGGGAAGAGGTTACACGGTTTCTTGGATTACAATGTGCGTGCGTAGAGAACTTGTTGCTCCGTCGTTGGGAGCAGACAATAGTCAAGGAGGTGACTGCGGGAGGTGGCGGCAGTGTTGACCGGAGGCTGCGGTGGCGACCGGAAGAAGAGGAGACAAAAACGACCCCTGGTGGCGGAGGCTGGAAGAGGCAGCCTGAGGCAGTGGCAGAGGCTGGAAGCAGCTGCAAAAGCGATCCGAGGCTGTGGCTACCGAATGCAGTTGCAGTGGCCACAAGAGGAGGGCATCGACTGTTTAATTTCAAAACACTTAATTTCACGATAAACATGTCATATTCGGAATCCATTTAAATATGGCCTGAAAACTTCTAAAAGCTATCTAATGGTTTGATGTGGGTCTGATTTGACTCGGATTGAATCGATTTTGGTATCGTTGAGTCCATCTCGTCGAGTCGGTCGGTTTGAGTTCGGAGCAACATTTTTATCCAAGTTTGAAAGTTCTTGCTTATAAAATTACATCAAGATTCATGTCAAGTTTCAAGATTCATATCAAATGATAAAAATTTGTTAGAGACAAATCACTATTAATGTTCCACCTATATATTTATTGTATGTTATCAAGTAAGAAATTGTAATATCTCATTCAAGCCAATTACTTCATTACCAAGTATTAATTGACATATAGATACTTATATAGATTGTTATCTCCTTTAATATTTTTATAATCTGTCCAAAGCTGAACCCAAAATGAAATTTTTAAAAATGTCACAATATGAATATATACAACAAATTAGAGCAAATTGGAGAAGGTGATGACCACTTGCTCAAAACAAGAGCACTTGTGTCTTGTGAGCGTCATACAACCACTTTGTGAATTTAAAACAGGATGCCATGCAAGGACCACTTGCTCAACACAAGAGAGTACTTGTGGCTTGTGAGCGGCTTATGACCACTTGTCCATTTAAAACAGGATACCATCCAATCTCCGAATGAAGGCGACCAATCCTCACCAATTTTACAAAGCTTTTGCAAACAAATAAAATAAAATAAAAATTGCAATATGAATGGACCACTTTATAAGGTTTGCTCTCAAAGTAATTGGGATGTCTATTCAGGGGTCATTTTTTAAAAAAATAAAAGAATAAGAAAATAAGAAAAGAGTGGGGGACTTAACGTCATAGAAGACTTACTTGAGCCCAATTTGTATGATATTAAATCAACGTATTTTTATTGAAGTGGTATGTTTCCTGTTGTTAATATGGTGGGTTAAGCATCAGTTTTAGTGAACGTAATTTTATGATGAATTTCTCGAAATTCAGATATATTTTATAGTTGTAATTTAATTTGTGACCATTTTATGTCTATAACTAGCCTTGTACTTTTTTTTATATTTAGTTTTTATTAGTTTTAGGACAACCTAATTAAAATATCTCATATCTTAATATATGATGTGTGCTGGAAAATTTGCGGTGGTAGAGTAGAAGATTATCATTGTAGTATGGTATAAAAATTCAACACACACTCAGAAGAGAGAAAACAACTAATAATGATACTAGAAGTTTTTAGGTGGAAAACATAAAGAAGGAAAAACAACAGGGTCTGACCCAACTGAAGAGATTCACAATAAGAAGATGATTATAATTGCAACCACTAGTATCACAGGTGATAAGAAGTTGTTAGGTTTCTCAAGTTACAACGTCGACATACTGATGAATTTGTTGCAAGGAACGAGCGGCGATCAATAGTGATTGACAGCGTCCAGTCAGTGGTGGTTAACGGCTATCGGCTGTGATCGATGACGGTCGGCGGTGGTTGACAAAGATTGGTGGTGACAGACAACGATCGGTAATGATCTACCGAGGTCATTGATGGTCGACGACGGTCAGTCGTGTTCAACGACGATCAACAAATGTCGACAACGGTCGAAAGTGTCGACGGTGGTGGTGGTCGACAGTAGTCGGCGATAGTCGACGACGATCGACGCTGGTGGTGTTGGACTTTAGTTTCTTCTCAAAACTTCAAACTTTTCCTCAGATCTCAAGCTCTCATCCTCCCTCTTGAGGGTAAGACACTCTTTATAGTGTTCTGCGTGTAATTGATGCAGTAATATGAACCTCTTTAATCAGACGGTTTGAATAGCTTCCTTCGATCAGACGGTCTTTGATGGACATTTGAGTGTCTTAATGATGTCATTGGGTTTGTCTCGTTGTGTCAGTTAGTGAAACCGTACGTTTGTAGAAATTGGAGCTTTGGATGATTTTTTTTCGAGAATTTAATATTTTTGACTCAAAGTACTGCTTCAAGAAGCGTGCTATGATTCGAGATTCTTTACATTTGATGAAATTTTGTTGTTGTATGATTTATATTTCTAAAAAATATTAAATTATATTAAGACTTGATATGCCATCAATAATTTTTAATCATCCAACAAGAATCTCGAGGCATGACACAAATCTCAAAATATTTTTTTAGCAAAGAATATTCAAATCTCAATTAAAATTCATCCATAACTCCAATTTATGCAAACACACAGTCAAACTGACGGGCTAGACGAGATGGCAACAATGAACCTAAAGTTGGTCCAATCCAAGTCAAATGGAGCCCGATCGAGCTACTAAGTCATTTTTGAAAGCTTCTAGTGCCTAATTGAAAGGATCAATGGATTTAAAATTTTATAAGCTTATAGTTGAATCAAACAACTCGACAAGAAGAATCCAAAGAGCCTAACCCACATAACACTGTTTGATTGAGGGGTCTTTTTGGGTTGTCCGATGGAATGATTCCGATGTTGTCCTTATTTCTCAGGAGGCCCCTCCTAGACTTTATAAATAAAGCCCCCAACCTCTTATTGAAAAGGGGAGGATGACCTAGATCTTGAATCAGAGTACACCCTGGAATTAAAGGAGAATGAGATGAGGTCCAGTGTTCGACAGCAGAGGTCCCCGAACGCCACCCGTTTCTGCAACCACCAATCACCATCAACTATCACTTGTGAGCTGCCATCGAGCGTGCCAGCTTCCCCTTGCTCATCGCAATGAATCCCTTTATGAAATCACAACACACATTGTAGAATTGTGACATATGATGTGAGTAACGGAGCATATTGTGGGGGTAACAACCACACTTATGGAGAAAAGATTTTTCATACAGAGCAACAGACTCTTAAAACGATATGATAATGCACCCAAAGACGATGTAACAACGTACTCTGAAGTCTATGTTATAAAGCCCTGAAGATAGTGTAATGTGCACCCAATATACAATGTATCAATGCACCGCAAATACGGTGCAATAACGTGTCCCAATACAATGCAACCATCTATGGTGCAATGATACCTCCTAAAGACAATGTAATAATGTACCCACAATAGTTGGATACGACCACCTTACTCAGGATATAATGATTCTCTCCAAACTCCTTAAAACTCTCTTCTTGGAGCCCACCTCTACGGTCTATGTGACCAACAATGACATACATCGTCCATAGCTTATGTAACTTCCAACTCCGACTTCTGCGGCCTTATTAACATTATCATAGCTCATTCTTCTCCCAACTTTGGCCTCTGCGACCTACTGATAGTATCATAGCTCGTGCAACTCCCAACTCAACTTTTATGGCCTACGGGCATCATAACAAATCATGCCAGCTTCGACCTCTATGATCTGTTGACATCATCACAGTTCAAGCAACTCCCAAATTTTGCCTCTGTGGCCTAATTATGTCAAGACAACTTTATTACATATTAGAATATTTCAATTATGCTAAGCTCATGTTATTTTTTTTTTTAGTATTTTCTATATAAAAAGTTGAGGTGTCTCCTCTTGATTCCTATTATTTTCATTATCTGAGTGTATGTTGGATTTTCGTGCAATGATAAGAACTTAAATAATTATTTTATCATCATAAATATTCCAGACACACATTAAGACTGAAGCTATAAATTACACGTTGCATGAATCCAAAGCTACAAACATATTACCTAACTGATTAATTTTGTTAAAAATGTGATTAAAGTTATTATAAATTCCATTTTATTTTACTTTTTTTCGTTTTAAAACTATTGCAAATAAAACTATAGTATGTTGCAAAAAGTAGTTGGACAAAATCGCTTCTTCATGTTTCTTCCAATCTATAACTTATAATTAAGAGGAAAATCATTTATTTTAAATAATTAAAAAATAATGACTTTTAGTTTTAATGGTTTTGACTGAAAGTTAACAAATATTTTTGTCTCGTGAGTCAACCTCAATTTTCTTTCAATTTTTTTTTTTTTTTTGGTTTCGATTAAGTTAAAAATTTAGTCAAATTTTGGATGGATTAGAGCTAAATTTATCTTTTATAAAAATATTTTCTAAATTATAAATAGATATTATCTACTAAACATCAATCAAAACGTATACAAATGGGCATAAATATAAATAAGTAGATAGATTGTAATAAAATATCAACAAATAAAGGAAAGTCATCTATGTTCTTTATGGAATCATGACCACATACCAAATAGATGTTGGCATGACATGACGCAAATTATCAATACTCAAATGCCTGTATGTAAATATATTTTGAACTAGTCCGAACTTAAATTAAATATTTACATATTTTCCTGTGATTGTGTCGGATGACCTTTAGGGCTGTCCAAAAGGCTCCTTGTTCGCGAACAACTCGTGTTCGGTTCGTTAAGAAGATCGTGTTCGGCTCGTTCGCTAAGCAAACGAGCGGAACACGAACAACACGAACAAATATTTGTTCGTTCGTGTTCGGCTTGTTATGGCTCGAAATACTACTAATCAATCATATATATATTTTTTAAAGTAATTGACTACTAGGCTGCACAGATTTATAATCAATTAAAAGTATTAATTAAGAAAATAGAATAAAAATTATTAAATTAGATTCAAATGATACTTTAAATCATGTTCAATTCTTAACATCTTATAACTACGTGATTAGAGTTGTCAAAACGACAATTTGTTCGTCAACGACTCGTGTTTGGCACGCTAAGCAAACGAGTCGAAAACGAGCTAAGCCTGGCTCGCTGGTGTTCGACTCGTTTACACCCATTTGAGCACTGCACTAATTTTCACTCACTTTTAATAATTATTGATTTGCCAAAATTTATGTTGAGGAACAGCAATGGGAACACGCATCTCAATGATTTTCATTTGTTTTATAAAGCAATAACTTTAATTTTCATTTAAAAACAAGAAAACTATTTTGACATATGCATTAGCTTTTAGAATATTATGTATTTCAATGAAGGTATAAACTATAGGGAGATATTCTAATTTTTAAAAATAAAACATTATTGTATATAGATACATGTTTATATACATCGTGATAAGATGATGGGAAAATAAAAGCATTATTCCTATATTAAATTAATAAAAAAACAAAAGAAAATTTATTAATAATGATTTATTATTATTTATATTAATAAATAATCACCATTTGAAGATATCAGGATGACAATAAAAATTGAGATCAATTTCTCTAATATTTGAGCATTCCTCTCTTAAGGTTTGTATGATTCTGAATTTAAATAGGATTTAAGTTAAATTTTGCAGCGAAAAATGATAATTTTATATCTATATTTTAATAAATTCAATTCCTTCTCAATTTTTTTCTCAACTTTGATTTAAATTTAAAATTTAATAAATTATCAGGATATACTAAATCAAATTTTATAGGATTTACTAAAATTATTAAAATCATAATAATAAATGTGTTAAGTGCCAATATAGTCTCTGGTCAATTACACGAGGTTTTTTTGAGTCCAGAGCTTATAGAAGCATCGAAATAATTTGAGACTATTTTAAAATTGATCTCTAATAGTTCTTCATTTAGACTATTTCAACGCTAATTTAAAGGGTCTAGAGACTATTTCGTCACTTCTATTAATATTTTCTTAAGAAATTTTTTTCTCGTGTTGTGTAAATGCAAGAACCCTGGAGGGTTAATCAATATATAAGAATTATGTGGTATACATATATATATATAGATGTCTTTCTTTTATTATGTATTTAATTTTGATGTGATTGTGTGAGAAATACTTTCAAAGTTACGATCCACTTAAACCTATATATATATATATAGATGTCTTTCTTTTATTATGTATTTAATTTTGATGTGATTGTGTGAGAAATACTTTCAAAGTTACGATCCACTTAAACTTACTTCTACATTGTATACCCAAAGTGTGGTTATGAACTTAAACAAGGTTCTAAACGAGTAATTCTAAATTAAGCCCACTATTCGAAGTAGACGAATTTTTCTCACCTGTCGAAATGGTCGAACTGAGTCCATTTGTCGAAGTGGTCAAACCAGCCCAAAACAAAACCAGCTATCGAAGAAGACCGTCATTAAATAAGAGTGTACAAACTGAGTCCATTCATGCTCTTTCTATATGGGAATCCAAAAACCATTTTATGTGTTCGTAATGCAGCTTGGTTGAGAAAATTATTGAAAAATTGCAATTTCAGAAGAAGAGCTTTCTGAGATACGTATTGATGGCAAATCAATATTTGTATTGCCAATTTTTTTCATAATAAAAGCAAACACATTATTACTCATTCGTACAAATTCGATTGATATCTTCTCCTAAAAGAACAAAAAAAAGATAAACACGATAAGTATTTCGAAGCTTAAGAATTGCATATTTATTGAACAAATTGTTAAGTTCATGCTGAGAAAATTGGTTGAATTTAGAGCAATTGTCACAGAATACATTCCAAATTTTGTTTTATAATTCATTTCGACCTACATTGCAATTCTTAAGGGTTTAAAATCTAAATCTTGATCATAGGTTGCCTTTCACTATCAGTTCAATATATGCCTTGTGAGTTTTTATAGGGAAGCTTGATGTTTTCTTAATTTGTTTCAGAAATCCTTATTCCTCTCAATGTTCCTCATTTTGCCCTCCTTGAAAATTAAAAATCTGGGCCAAAATGAGGCCATCTTCTCAACTAGTGGTGGGTCTGATAGCAACTATAGACAAAAGGCTTCTATAACACCCAACCTTAGTCTAGTGGAGCTTCTGCTTTCGTTTTAATGTTTTGTTAGCTGTTTTAAAAAAAAAAAGGATAATCTCGTACAGACCACCATAAACATTGATATTTATCAATTAGCGTCTCAAGATGATTTTTCTGAACTTCTGAATTGTTATGAAATTTAGGGCGAAGCAAAACATGAATCGACACAAAACTAGAAAAACGCAGAGATTTAACGAGGTTTGACAAAGATGCCTACGTCCTCGGGAGTAAAAAACCAAATTCACTATTTCAGAGGAGTTACACATCCATAAGATTACATATCTATTTATAGATAAAACCCACAGATAAATTTACAAACACGCCCTCGCTCCCCCCAAACCAACAAACCAAAAAAAAAAACCCAACAATCCAAGGGAACCAACCCCTCAAAACCAAAAAAACCCAAAATCCACGGAAAAGAAGCAAAACTAAAAATTCTCCACCTGAGCGAATATCTAGCCCATTAGGAGAAAATCTCCACCTTGCGAATATCCAGCCCCTTAGGAGAAAAACAACATGAAGTTTCTTACACAATTGGGTTGGGAAATCATGCCAACTAGCAACTGCAAACATTCAACAAATTCAAGTAACGTAAGAACTTGTTGAAAATACCTCGCTTGGTCAAAATATCTGTTGCATTTTTATCATATGATCCAACAGAGTGAACTCTACATACAACTGTACTCATGAATAGTTTATCAATATTACCTTCAAGTTTCACTTGTAATGTCTTCAAAATTGTTTGTTGTGTCAACAAATCTTTCACAATTGTTTGTCACAATCCGAAGTTCTCTATTTCATCAAACTTCATTATCTCAGATTTTGCACTAGATATTGTCATTTGAAATTAATCCCGCAGTGAACTTTTCCTGTCTTATATTGAAACAAAATACACCACAAATAAATTCAAATAAACCTAAAATTTCCTCTGTCAATTGCAGTAATTTTCCCGCAGCTTTCTGTGATTCGTGAATCAAAATTTTCACACGAAACACATTTTCTGTTCGCACAAAAATTCGGCTAAAATACTGCGAACATCAGCTAAACTCCACCCGTCACAATTTCTCCTGCGACAACCCTGCAAATAATATGCGAAATTCACGAACTCTACCCGTCGCAATTTCTCCAGCATCAAATTTGCAAACTCCGTTGGTCGAGCACCACCTGTCGCAACTGCACCTGCCGCAACTCCTGCAACAAATTTGCGAACTCCACTCATTGAGCACCACCTTTTGCAACTGCACCTGCTGCAACTCCTCGACAAACTTGTGAACACTGCTCGACTATCTCTTCACCTTCTCGCTGCAGTCCTCAGAGCTCCAACAAAACAATTTGCTTCCAGAATCCTTCTTTCAGCATGGGAAATTCCAAAAAGAAAGGAATTTTCCTCTCCATTTCCTCCACCTACGATTCTTGTAATTGCCTGCTGTCGTGAATTGCTGCCGTCTCGAATGAACCGAAGCGCTGCGTTCCAACGCCGCGAACTGCTGTTGTAACCGCCGGCGAACGTCCCCTCGCGCTCCCTGCCGCAGATCTTCTTCCGCGAACCTTCTTCTGCGTCGCCATTCCGCGTGAACTCTTTGGTTGGTTGCAGACAGTGAACGAAGCCGAAGCCTTGACCGTGGAATGCTTCTGCCCTTCACGCGCAATGTCGCGAACTCTGCGTCGCGCCTCTAATATCGCAGATTCTTGCGTCGCACGGCCTCCCAAAATTCGTGAGACTGTCGAACGTTCTACTGCCTTCGTCAACAAAACTACTGTCTCCTGTCACAGAACCTCTGCAGATGCCACAGATCTGCCTGTCACGACCCCGAATGCCGAACGTCGAACGATCTTCTCTCTGCCTTGCCGCAAACCACTGGGCGACTTCTTCTTTCTTCCTGCACCGATCTCTTCCTCCCTCGAAGCTAACCTGACTCTGATACCAATTGTTATGAAATTTAGGGCGAAGCAAAACATGGATTGACACAAAACCAGAAGAACAAAAAGATTTAACGAGATTCGGCAAAGATGTCTACATTCTCGAGAGCAGAACAACAAATTCACTATTTCAAACGAGTTACATACCCATAAGGTTACACATCTATCTATAGATAAAACACACATATAAATTTACAAACACGTCCTCACTCCCCTCAACCCACTAATCCAAGAGACACACCTCTTCATTCCAGGTGACACACCTCTCCAAATCCAAGAGACTCCAGATTCCTGATATATGAGCCATACTTAACACGAATAGACATATTTATGTTTGTCGCAATCAAACTACTGAGAATTTGATAAAAATGAAATATATTGGTTTGGGTTTTGCCATGAATTTTGATATGTGAGTGAGAATTTGAAAAAAAGAAGAAAAATGCTGATTGATTTGTAAATAGCAAGTTTCGAGTGGTCCGTATGTAATTGCCCCAAAAATATCTGATTTTATGTCAAAAAGTAAGAGGCAGCTAAAAAGTGTTGCTATTATTATTATCATCTTCCATTCCTTACAACAAGATCTTCTTCCTCTCTTCTTTCCTCTACAACACGAGTCTTTTCTTTTTATAGCTAAAAGCTTAAATCTCCATTCCTTCTCTTGCCCTTTTCTCTGTATTTGCTTTTTTTTTGTGGAATCATCTAACGCATTAGAATTGTTTTCTTCTGTAATGTTCAGAGGTCATAGGTAACAAGTTTTAATTTATTAGTTGCAAGACAAGTAATGTGTTATTATTTACACATAGATGTTACCAACAAGATGATAGGTAATAAGTTTGAGTTCAATAGGGAGCGACAAGTAGAGAAATTATAAGAGTTATATATGTAAAAAAACATTAATGTTTATATATTTTGAGCATAACAATAGTATAATTTGATTTTCACAATGAAGAATAAAGTTTCCACCATGAGCATTTCTAATATCGATGAGCAGCTTTCGAAACCAAAGCAACTCCCTTTTTATCTGACTCTCTACAAATTCAGATATTATGTAATAGTCAGTTCTTAAACAAAAGCTTCTACCACGCACAACTCATTTTAAGACTTAGGAAAGAATACTTTGGTGTATCAAAGGTAGAACTAATAATGGCTTTCTTTGCTCATCTTCTAACAAACACAATAAGTCTTCCTAACCTTGAGAATTGCATATTTATTGAACAAACTGTTTAGTTCATTCGGAGAAATTTGGGTAACTCCTGAACAATTGACACAAAACGCATTCCATATTTTGTTGCATAATACATTTCTGCCTACAGCGCAATTGCTAAAGTTTTAAAATCTAAATCTTGAACCTGGATCGCCTATCAATATCAGTTCAAAATATGGCTTGTGATTGGGAAGCTTGTTGTTTTCTTACTTTGTTTGAGAGATCCTTATTGCTCTCAATGCTACTCAATATGCCCACTTTGGAATGAAAAGCAAGAATCTGGGCAAAGATGTGGCCATTTCCAAAACTGGTGGTGGGTCTGATGGCAATTATAGACAAACGGCTTCTACAACAGCCAACCTTCTCAAGTCTAGTGGAGCTGCTGCTTCGGGCACAGAAACTTGCCATGAACTAAAACAATGGTATTATTAAAAGTGTGGACCCAGTTGTCTGCTTTTTCTTTTTCTTTGTGCTCTTTTAAATCATAGTGGTACCATGAGTTCATTTTGATGTTTCTTTAGCAGGTTTAAAAAACATAATAAAACATAATTACATATAGAGACCACTTGAAATATTGATATTTACAAAGAAAGCACCCAGTTGATTTTTTTGGGACTGCTGGCACTACCGTAGAATAAACTTTTTTCAGCGGTTTTAGAAACCAAATGCCGCGGTATAAACTACATCTCAAAATCTTGCAGCAGTTTAGAACCTCTATATTTTCCATCCTAGTTCATTTGAGCCACAAGTTGTAGCAGCACTGCCACAATTTTAAAATACAAAAGTGATTTTCTTTGTGGCATTTTAAACCGACACTTTATACACATATTTTTTTCTTAAAACAATTTCTCAGTTTGCAAACTGATGTATCTATGCGTGCCGCAATCAAATTTTTGTGAATTTGATAAATGAAAAATGTGGGTTGAGATTTTACTATGAACTTTTATATTTGAGTGAGAACTTGAAAAATTGGATGAATGAGGGTAGTTGATCTATAAATAGCAAGTTTCGGGTGGTTTGTAGGTAATTGCTCCAAAAAAATCTTGTTTTGGCTATAGCTTGGCTTCTTGGTATGCTGTTTCAAATAAAGCACCCTTTAATAATATTTGCTTTTAATGAAATTATAGTTGTTCATAGAGACATCATTCATTTATTTTAAAAAGATTGGTCTGAGGCAATTAGATGAGTATTTCAATTACCTCATGTGCCTAAGAATTCCATTAGGTTCGAACCTGTGACCCTAGAGGTCTTACAAATACTGCTAACTAAAGAGTCACGACAGACATAACACACACACACATAGAGAGAGAGAGAAATATATATATATATATATATATATATATATATATATATATATATATATATATATATATATATATATATTTGGTATAGCTCATATACTATATGAGGGATAGATGCTGAGCGGAATAGAGCGAGTCAGTGTAGCGGAGCGGAAGAATCTGTCTAATCGGGGGAGTTTCATTACGTGGGTTTGGGGTGCGTGAGCGTAGTCCTCGCGGTTCGGTACAGTGGTAATTTTACAATTATATATTGTACGTTAGGGTTATATAAAAGTGCAAATTAAGAGTTTGGTGCCACATCACCCAAGAGAAACTCACTGAGCACACAAGCAAATATGAGAAACGCCAAACATATGACATACAAATGACAAGCATACAAAAATGCTAAGTGCTAAACATACTTAGCGATGTGATACTTACAAGTGAGAATCACGCACCTAAGTGGACACACCTTGTGCCTCACATGAGTTCAAAGGCTAGAAAGCATCACTCGTGCTTAACAAAATGTAAAATACCTATGTGACTCCAGGCGACGTCGTAGGGAGTGAGATAGATGGCCTATAAGTGAGTCAACTCCCCCCAAAGTATGCAAGTGTCCATCTCTGTTCATACAACGTCATATGTGAGGACGACATTTATAAGTTTGGGCACTCAAACATATATAACAAGTGCTCAGAGAGACAGCCAAAGCATGAATTCTCAAAGAGACATCCAAGCTTGTCACATGCACAACATCAAGTAAAAAATATTTTACTTGTAATGAGATAACATAGACATCAAGTAAAAAAAAAGAAGATTTTCATACACATGCAAGTAAACATGCAATATGCTGTGAAAATCATACAAACATGCAAGTGATTGGTCAACCAGGTTGTGGCGGCCAATCAAACCAAAGAGGGTTAATTGACAGATCTGGGCCAATCGGTCGGACCCAAAAGAATGAGTAATCGGCCCCTGGCGGCTGATCAAATCCAAGCGATAGAGCGATCGATCCGGGGCTTCCAGCAAGACCGAAAAGAATGGGTGAATGTCATCGGACAGTTAAAAAGAACAGGTAATTGTCCTGGGGAGGCCGATCAAACCTAAAGCGGGTGATCAACTTGGAGCGGTCAATTCGACCAAAAAAAAAAAAGATAATGGCCCTGGACAACCGATTCCCAATTTGGGAGATTGACACATGACAATTGATCGAACCTAAAGGATCGGACGATCGGCCCATGACAGTCGATTGAACCCTAAGAAGGTGATGGGCACAAGTCGGTCGATCGAACCCAAAGGATCGAGTGATTGGCCCGAGATGACTATGATCGACACAGGAAGATCAATTAGAACCAAAAGAAAGGGTAATCAGTCTGGGACAACTGATCGCACTTAAAACGGGTGATGGACACGTGACGGTCGATTAAACCCAAAGGATTGGATGATCGTCCCGGGATAATCGATTGAACTCAAAGTAGATGATCAACACGGGATGGTCGATTAAACCCATAAAAGTGAGTGATCAACCTGGGACACCGATCAAACCCAAAGCGATTGGTCTATCATGCCAAGGTGGATGATTAAACCGAAGTGCTCATGCGATCAAGCATACAATTTGAAAAAATGCCATAAATAAACATGCAATCAATCCAACGCAAAACACTTCGAAGACACATTGAAATCATCATATCAACCTTACATAGGTATTTAAGGTTTTCACACGTGGATATACGGCATAGCCACCTCGGACTGTAACGAACAAGTGCGAGGAATTTTCTCTTTTGATTGCTTGGAGGAATGATTCTCTACCTCTTGCAAAATGGACTAGCTACAAAGCTTTTCTAGTTTTGTAAGTTTAATTTTATAATCCCTCCACAGAAGATTGGATACCACCGCAATCATGTGAAATTGGAATTCTAACCTGCTTAGGTTGGGGCTAAGGCTTGCAATGAAAACTCTTAGCTTCGCTAAGATTTGACCACTAATGTAAAGTCCTAACCTAGGGCTTTGTCTTAGACAAAATTGATCAATCAATAGTCGTATGACCATGTCGACTAGTCTCGGAAGGCAAATTAGTCAATCAATAGTCGTATGACCATGTCGACTAGTCTCAGACGGCAAATTGGCTAGCTTGGGCAACCAAAACCCATCATGACAGCACAAAACTGGCTAATCAAAAGCCGTACGGTCGGGCCGACTGGTATCGTTCTGCCTGTTGAATCGTCCGATAACGCGTGATCGATGGAGTCGGATGATACCGGGTGGTCGGTCAAACCTGCCTTATGTGGGCAACCAACCCCACAACACCTACCAAAATCTATCCCTAGGGCTAGCTAAGAAAGAAAATGCAAGAGCTTTTGAGAATCTCACCAACTTGAAGGTTGCTCGATGTTCAACGAAGTTTGAGAAGAACCTCTCCTCAAAAGGAGAGAAAATGTCCACCTTTTTCTTCTAAGAATGAAAAAGCTCTCCCAGCAAGGAGATTATGTCGATGTCATGAACTTCTGCAAAGGACCTTCTCCAAAGTATGAATAAGCTCTTCTTAAGGAGGAGATTTAGGCGAGGCAGTGCACAAGAAATCCCTCTCTTCTTCTATCTTCTCCGATGAGGTGTTGGCCAAAAAACCAAACAGAGAGGAAGATGGAGAAGAAAAGGGAAGAAAGAATAAAAGGAGGAATATAGAATAAGAAGGAAGGGGAACTCTCAAAGCACTCAAGAATCTCTCCAAAATCCCTCAACAAGCTCCTCACAGCTCTCCTCAGACTGCATTAACGATCCAATGGATGATCAAGAAGAGGAAGAATAAAGAAAATGGAGTAGGTGAAGTAGAAGAAGGAGAAAAGGGAAGAAATCCTTCACCAAATCATCCAAAACCTCTAAAGAAACTCACCAAAAGCTCTCACCCAGCTCTCGCAGAATGAATTCACGATAATCTCATTATCCACGATGCTAGCCTTCTTGGTTATGCTCATCTGCAACAATCCATTGGATCAACACCGTCTAACCGTTCTCTGAAGAATTATGATCCAAAAATGAAAATAAAATTTTCACCCCCTGAACACTCTCATAAATAGCTCTGGAATCCTATACGTAAAATTTTCACCCCACACATATGACGTCAAAAATGATGCCAACAAGAATTATAATTTTCAAATGAAGAATTCATTGAAATACATATAGGTGATAAATAAACACTTGAACCGACAAAAAAAATCTCATCTTTCACAATAAAGAAAATATATTAACACCCATTATTACTACATAAAGAATGTGTTGCAAAAAGAAAAATTAGAATTAAATTTTGTGATGTCTTAAGATGAGACAGACATCGGTACTAATCCATTGAAACAAAGATTAACTTTTGTGAAGCACCGAAGCATTCGTGGAGTTATAAATCTAATTTAAGGGAGCATGTTAAAAATAACAGTGTTTTAAATATATAAGGAAATAAATTTATAGAAAAATCGATATCTTGAAAATTCAAATGTTAAAATATGTGATACATTTGTATATGATAGATTTGGTAGGTGATTGAAGAATTGATATTGTTTGTTTGATAAATAATGCAAGATATAAAGTATTTCTTAACACGTAGAAGTTCCCCCATTCTCTTAAGCATGATGCATCAAGTGTGAATAAAAGCTTCTAAAAGAGAACAGAGAAAGAATAAAAACTTCATAGCTTCTTAGGAAAAAGTTAGAAGTATGAGAGTTAAATTTTATGATTCCAAGTCTATAAACACTTTCATTTCATAATTTATAACTCTACATTCATGAATTATTAACTATTGAAAAAGAAGTTCGATTAGAGATAATGTCCACTATGCAGATATAATATAGAAATTCAAAACATAATTTCCACAATGCAGATATAATATAGGAATCAAAACCCAAATAAAATTTTAATTCTAATCTATACATCAGTCAATGTAAAAGAATAATGCAACTCTACCTCAAAAAATGAATAAAAAAAATCAAATTAATGAAAAATAACTACCCCCTTCTACTCACCACAATCCCATCACACACTCAGCACCAAAAACAACAAATCATTCCACATATCCACTGGCCCCGGAAGACACCAATGCACGCAATCATTATACAAAACCCTCTTCTCATGCGGCCAATGTCCATACCTGCTCGGATGCCCATCCGGCCTCAACAACATTGCCTGCGTCGTATCCAACAGCCTGAACTCCAACCCCTTCTCATTCCCCTCCCACTTCGCCTTCCAAAACTCCTTCAACTGATCCTTATACAACCCCAAATCCATTCCCATGAGCTTCGCTCCACCCCGCCTGAACGGCGCTGTTCTCCGGCAGTCTCCTCCTTTATTCCACTCCCCACCTTCAAAGTGCGACGGCGAAACCGTGCGCACGATGGTCAGCCCCTTGTAGCCCTGTTTGTTGTCGACAATGGCATCCATTGCAGTGCGGAAGGCTTGTCGGTGAGCCTTGTAGAGGCTCATGAAAGGCGTGCGCTTGAAGAGGCAATAATGGCAGCCGATGAGCTTTTGTTTTGCGTAAAATTGAGCGGGCCGGCTGTACCAGTTTCCAGTGTTGAGGACGATGTGGTCGAATTTGGCCATTTGGCGTTGCCAGAGTTGGTCGGGCTCGTCGAGATAGAGATTCCACATGTCGTACTTGTTAGTCGTCGTTGTCTCCTCGGCTCTTATGAGGAAAGGGGACCAGAAGGCCCAGATGGTGAAATTATAGTTTTTGTAGATCATTTGGGTCACATTTTCTGCTGGAGGCCAAATTTCTTGTGGATATTCAACCTGACATGAAGTTTCAGAATCAATTAGTGTGTATAAACATATTTTATTGTCTTTATTGATTTCTGTCAATTAGGGTATAACAATCTTGGGCCGAAAGAGCAGAGCTTGAGTAAGTTCAAGCTTGGCTTGTATTCGACTTGTATAAAGTTTGCTCGTGATTAAAATTGCTTATGAACTGTTTATTTGTGTTTAACTCGATTTACATGTTCTTGTTTCTGTTAGGCTTAAAATTGACTTGTTTAATTAATATACATGTAAGATGTTAGATTCAAATTTACATCATTTCTATACAATAAAAATCATAGAATCACTTGACCACACAAATTACGGTGATTTAACTTAGATATAAAAATATAAAATGTATTATTATATAAATAATTTTCTTATTTGGAGCTAAAATGTGCCTTGTTTGGCTTATTTATAATTGGAGCTTAAAAAGTTTTGTTTGAGTTTGACTGGCCCACTTAATGAACAATTCAAATACGAGCTACTTAACGTGACGAAGATGAACTGTTCGCAAACAGTGAATTTTTGTTGATAGCACTACGTTGATTGATTGTAATGATCAAATAATTAATGAAGAAATATGAACAGAACACATCAAATAATCTGCTCTATGAGGGGTAAGAACAAGCTAACCAAATTTTGTTTTGGTATGTTGTTATTGAAAATGAAAGCCGTAAGTATTTGTTAGAGAAGAATTCGAAATGATTTAACTTACTATTTATTTTTTTCTGTTATTCTTAATTTTTAAAAGCAACTATATATTTCATCATAATTTTTGAAGAACTTGTAGTTATATGCATTTTCTTATCAAATATAAAAAGTGGTAATTTGAGTTAAGGGAACCAAACTGAGAATCAAAGTTATGAAAATCAGATCACATATTGAACCAGAAGAAAAAAATGTCCAAGTTCAATTGTTCATTCGAGATTGTACCAGAGGTTGAATGGGATGATGTACTTAAGATTTAAACTATTTTAATATAACTTAAATGGTAGAAATTAAAATCATTTTTATTTGTTCAATAAATAGTATTTTAATATAATACAACATTTTTTGTAATATTTTGAACATAAAATTTTCTCTAATTTTCATATAAATATCTTCTTTTTAGGTATCCAATCGAAATTAAAATGTTAAAATTGAACAATATTTGAACCGACTAATTCTTCAAAAACAAGACTGGTTCGCTAGTTCAACTTTGATTTTGATCGGTTCAATCATGATTCTATACAGAAACGATTCTAAACTTAAACCAAACCGCTTAAATAACCGGTCGAAAAAAGAGAGAAGTAATAAAACAAGGGCAAAATACAGTGCAGGAAAAGACTAATAATCAAATATCTGAGAATACTGATTATAAATTGCCAATACTCCAAAATTCGATACTGCTCGGCTGCTAGCCTTTGTTCAAACGTTGCTTTCGTGACAAGCGTACGCTTTAAGTATGCTATTGATATTTTTAAGTAGTTGATTGTCCATTTCGTTTGATTGTAATTTAATTGGAAGACAGTCAGACTTGACCAATACTCAGCTAGAAAATTAATTTATTTTATGAATATGAATATATATATATATATATATATATATATATCTACAAACCTCATACTCTATGAGATGGAAAGATAATATGAAATTTTCTTGTAATGACTCGATGGCAAAGATCACATCAAGACACATCATCTTAGTTTGTCTTATTTATCCATATCTCTATAAATAATTGTGGTCAAGTGAATATGGCCATCTAAGATGCCTTATTGCAAGACATTTCACTTTCTCATCCTTGAATAAAATTCCATTTTTATTGAATGAAATTCATTATTATTTTTTTGTTTCTTTCTTTCGAAGAGCAGTCATCAACAATTGTATCGAAGAGAGAAAGAACTAGATAATATTTTATTTGTACAATATTTTTTCGTACTTTGCTGGACAATATTGTTTTCTCTTCTCCCTCAAAGAATAATTTTTTTCATATTTCTCTAGCATTAAATTCTAATATAGTTTTCAATAAATTTGGAAACCTTAGTTTAGCTTGATTTCTCATGAATCATGATACTTGTTGTTTCAATAGTAAATGCATATTAAGTTGTTCATGAATTCAATAAGGAGGCCTTATGCTTATCTTTATTGGTAAGAAAATGACATAATTATATTTTATGTACAATTAAAATATCCTTGATCATTTTCTGTGCACCGAACAACTCAGAATGGAGCTTGTGTCACTAGCTAGATGAGACTCTATGAGTATAAATAAAGATTCCAAAGGCCAGTCGAACCAGAGAATGGAGATTGGTCGAGTGACCAGCTAAGGGTCAACCAACAAAAATGTCATAGATTTAATTGAGCGGTCAACTAATCAAGAGGCTAGCCAAATCAGAGGTTGACTAACTCGGGGACTGCTTACAAAGGGGCCAACCAACAATAAGTCGACCCTCTGGATATTCATCAATTGCATGCATGAAGCCAATTGATTTCAGGTCGACCGATAAACGATGATCAGAGTTGTAATTATCATTTCACACTAATCTCAACACTATGAATAGAGAATCATTGAATCTAATAGAGATTGTTGAAATCATATTATAAAAAAGATTATAATCTTTTTCTTCCTATGATTCTTTCTCATTTTCTCAATCTATTCATTAGATGTGATTCATCCACAAATCCAAATTCAACACCTTTCTAATTTTAAATATGTATTTTTTAACTTTTTTTCTTCATAGATCGGAAGCAGAAAGTTCAACCTAAAATATCCCCACTCGAAGCTGGTCATAATGAGCCCTATATTCATATTTAAATAAAAAACAATATAATGAATTGCTCAAAAAATAAATTTGATGCTAATAAACTAATGTGATTGCGGGCCCCATGTAATTGTGTGAATAAAATATTGAAATGATATGCGTGTTCCCCTTTTCAAGTGTGAACAAGTTGAAAAATGCAACATATATATATATATATATATATATATATATATATATATATATATATATATATATATATATATGCTAATCATAATGGCAAATGCATGTAAATTTGCTTACCCTAGATAAAAGGCACATCAAAGACTGCATTTGGTTCCTTGCCAAGGAGTCTCCAATGAAAGCCAAGTTCTTCCCTCTCATGAACTCCAGAAACTCCGCCGGCTCTAAGAGCGGCAACTCGCACCCATCTGGCTTCCACCTCCACTTCAAAAAATCCAGATTCGGCCTTCCATATTTCATGCAATTTTGATGTTCCTGTATCGTCCAACACGTTGAGTTTGTGTAGTATGGCGCCTTCGGATCCCGAATCCATTCTCCTTTCGACAAGTCGCAACCTTTCACTAATCCCTTCCTCTTACCTCTTAAATTTGGAGGAGAAGATGATGAGGATGATGGCAGACTCGAGTTTAAATATGAGGAGGAAGGTTTATCAATAGATGTTGGTTTTGGATTGGAAGAGGAAGAGGAGGAGGAGGAGGAAGAAGAAGGCAATGAATCAGATGAAGGTGGGGATGATTGAAGAAGGGAAGAAGGATTAGAAGGAGATGGAGGAGAATTAGAGCAAGGATCATGATGAGAGGAAGAAGTGGAGAAAAAAGTGGAGGAAGAAGAAAAGGAGAAGGTGGAGGATGAAGTAATCTTTAAAAAAGGGGGATGAGGATAGGTGTAGTAACGTGTAGAAACATTGGTGTAGAGAGTGAAGGTGACATTGAGGAAGAGGACGAGGAGAGCCGTGAGGAAGAAAACTTTCAGAACAGAGAAGAAATTGAGGAAGGGCAGCCTCCCTATGGGAAGCTCGATGGGGCGAGGCTTCATGGAATTCTTCTGTGGAACAAGGAATTATGTGAGGATATGGAGAGGGGGAGATGGAGAAGGAGAGGTGGAGAGGATTTGATGGGAGACTTTCGAGGCTCCTCATAGAATGGCCTAAAAATAACAGACGGGAAGAAGAGGTTTAGGCGTGTACTTATCCTTGTTTTAATTTGGAGTAGAAGCCGTTGTTCGAATTATTGCTTGGTTTTTGTAGTCTGAGCCCGTCTAATGCTTGTTAAAGGATGCAAATTTAATAATATTATTAATTTTTTCATGAAGCATGTCATAAAAAAAAAAATTTATGAAGCATGAATTTTGATATTTTCTTAATAATAATTATTTCAAATTTAAATTTAAGATCATATAAAGCTCCATTTTAAATAATTTTATATTCATTTTTATTCTTCGGAATTAATACTTTTATGTATGTCACTTCTGAAAGAAAGTGAAGAAAAAAATACATGAAAGGAGAGAAAACTTTATTCATATCTCAATGGATACAAGTAAGTAGACATATATATATATATATAATAATAATCTTAATATATTATGATAATTAAACTATAGCTAGAAAACCCATAAATAAGCCCATAAATTATATCATTCTACTAAATTTAGGAGTAGGAAGAGCGTTAGTGAAGTTATCTGGTCATCTGAAGAAAGATAACTATAATATAATCTCGTTGAAGTTGATGTGATCACGAAGAAAATGATAGTTGATTTCAATAGGTTTGGTTTGAGCATGAATGATTGGGATCTGAGCAATGGCCATGGCATACATGTTATCACAGTAGATAGTTGTAGCAGTGGGAAGGAAAAGTTGAAAGTCACGTAGCAGTCGTTGCAGCCATATAACATCTTTTATTGCTAGAGAGATGACATGATATTCCACTTAGATGGAGGATTGAGCAACTGTAGGTTGCTTTTTCACTTTCCACGAAAGAAGATTATGACCAACAAAGGTGCAATAAATTGTTATTGAATGTCGATCAGTCACATTGTTAGGTCAACTTGTGGTATCACTGCTTGGGAACGCAACGGCGGTATCACTGCTTACATTGACCAAAAACTCCATTTTTCTCCTCGTTCTGCTCTTCTACTACCCCAAACAACTGAGGAAGGTAAATTGTTATCTTTATTTTCATTTGCTTTTAAGAAAGCATTTAGGGTTTAGGGCTTAGTAACTAGGAGGTTGGCTATTATTTTCTTATTTTAGTTGGATTATATCTAAGGCTACGAATTTAGCTCAAAGATCATTAATCACTCAAAGATTGATTCAAATTTTGGCTCGAATCAAGATCGGATCGAAATAAACGAGCCGAGCTGCAAGCCAAACTCTTAGATCAAATATTTTTTATTTGATTTTGAGTCAACTCCAGCTCCTCTCGAAATCAGATTGTTAACAACATATAACTTTAAATATGACAAATTTAGCTTGAAGATCATTAATTGCTCAAAAATTGATTCGAATTTTGACTCGGATCGAGATCATATCAAAATAAACGAGCCGAGCTACGAACCAAAATTTTGGATCTAATTTTTTTCAAGCTGCTTTTAAGGCAAGCTGGCTTTTCGAGCCAACCCCAGCTTGCCTCAAAAGCGGATCATTAACAACCCTAATTATACCAGGGATTGGCTTTAAGCATATATATATATATATATATATATATATATATATATATATATATATATATATATATATATATATATATATATATATATATATATATATATATATATATATATATATATATATATATATATATATATATATATATATATATATATATATATATATATATATATATATTTGCTATATATATGGATGCTCTTATTAGAAATTTACAAGAGACTGCACCTTCCTGTATGCTTTTCACCGATCTTATCCTTCTTATAGACAAGACTAGAAAAAGTGTTTAGGAAAATTTTAAATTATGGATGTTTAAGTTGGATTCTAAAGTCCTTCTTTGAGTAGATTTAGAACTGAATACTTGAACTATAATTTTAGTTACAGTAGTTCTAATGACAAGAGTTGTAACTACAAGTGATCAAATCATTTAAGAGGTGTGAACCTTCTAGATATATCGGGTATGTTGTTCAAAATGATGTTGATATAGATGGTTATGTGATTAATTAGTTTATTTCAAGTAAGTTGGTTGAAGTGGAGGAATGCATCCAGCCAATTATGTGATAGAAAATACTGCTTAGACTTAAAGGAAAATTTATAAGATGGATGGGAGAGCTGCAATGTTCTATGACCCAAAATATTGGTCTTTAGATTAAGGGGTTGTTCAGTTGAAAACAAGATTTAGTTTGAATGGGTTTTAATAAACTCTGTAAATCCGGAATTATTAAATCTTGGGTTACGTGCTAAATCTGGAATACGATTTAGTTCAAAAAATGATAATCCCTTGAAAATTTGATTCTAAGTTTAACTTGCACATGAAACTCGAGATGAAATAAACACATCGAGGTACGAGCCAAAATTTTGGATCAGATTTATTTGGAACGTACATATCAATTTTTTTTGGAACCTACATCATCTCATCTCTACGTTGGATCGTTTAACATAATGTCGCTATTTTGTTAGAGTTGAAAGATTCACGAAGTTAGAGTGTTAATTTTTTTTTTTTTGTATTGTACAAAGATTCAACACAGACATATATATTTAATATATGTAGTAGTAGGAGACATATTTTTTACTTGAAAATTTTCTTGAAAGGGAAAAAATCATGGAATCTTGTCCAATCAAAATAATCCAATATTGATCAAAAGTTTGGACCTCTAATTACATTTAAATTTGTCATAACAAATTTCAAACCAAACATTTCAATTATATCAAAATTCAGGTCATAGACATTAGTTTCTAACCAGCCGCTTGCATGGTTCCATACACAAATCCTATGCATTGGTGGTTCACCTAAAATTTAGTTAAATAAAAAAAATTAAAGGAGATGACTTATCTATTTATTGATAATTATTTATTTATTTTATATATTATTAAAAAATCCAAACATTATGGTGAACCATAGCCCATTTAAAATTTTATACATTCAAATTTACAAAGAAGAGAATAATAGCAAGTAGTTTGGACTATCAAATATCCTTCAAGTCCGGTTGCGTTTGGGGCACCGGTGCAGTGGTAGTACGGTGTCCAACCATACTTTCAGGCATTCAATAAAACTATGTTTTGACTGTTTTTTAAAAAAAGCTGTGTATTGTAATTTGTCAAAGCTAAGTGTGATGATTGTTAGGAACTTGCAGTCTAATTTTTTGAAATACAAGAAATTTGTAATAACCCCCGTAATTTTCTGAATAACAATTTCTTCTGCGATAATTTCAAATCTATTTTTTCAGTCAGGTGCAGCTGTCGCAAATAAACCCTATGTCATAATAACAACATTTAGTACTTTTATGCTACCATAGCTCATTGGTTAGACGTGTTTGTAAGACCCTGCAGGTCACGTGTTCGAGCCTTGCCACGAATCATCCACATGTGGTTGGTTGGGGGATAAATGGCTTGTAAAATTCCTAGTGAGATTAATACCCAACATTAGATTATAAGTATTTTAGTTAATTAAGGTATGGAAGCATTTCCATACATACCCCACAATTCTTATATATTTACATATCTAATACCTAAACTCTTATATTTATATGCCTTCCACTTAAAGTTTTAACATCAAATCAAACATATCATCATCTACATCTTCTTAAAAAGTAAAATGCAATGTTAGAAAGATTCCATACCTACCCCTCAATTCTTATATGTTTACATATGTACACCTAAACTTCCATTACAAGTATGTAGAAAAATGCGTGTTTCACCTTTTAAAACCTAAAATGATGATATGTTGGATGTGATATGAAATATTTAGGTGGTATAAATATAAAATTTATAAGTTTAAGTTTAAGATATATAAATACATAAGAATTAGGTGATAGGCATGTAAATGCCCCAATTTTAATTTATTCATTTTTATTTTTTAATTTGGTAAAATCATAGGTAATAAATAATTTGTAACTAAATTTATTTTATTTTATTTTTAAGAATAAATCAAATTATTTTAAAACACTAAAAAAAAAAGCTTTTAAGTGATTTCATTATTTGTAAAATTTGTCCCCTGGCCAGCTGAATACGCACAGCTTGTCTGCCAAACCCGGCCAGCGGTCACTTGCCTGCCGGATTAACCAGAAAATAAATTATATAATTTTCAATAAAATAAACATATTTTTATGTTAACTTATTACTTTAATATAATATGATATAATATAACAAAAATAACATTAATATAATATAACAATAAACCTTAAGAAATGTAATTGTGTTTAATCAAACCTAGACATCCATATTTGAACCAAAATTACATTGTCACCCTCAGCTAGTGAAATATTTACATTTAAAACCATAAATTTCAAAAAATTATATACGAGACCTCGATATGGAGCAAGAAATAGAGAGGAACCTTTGCACATAATGAAAAACTTTAATCAATGATTATAAATTTAGAGGAAAACATAAATTTTTACACCATGGGCCATCTCAAAAAAAAATCATCAAAATGGGCATGATAATTGAATGCCTTTGCTATAGATTATACGATAAGAAGCTATTCCAAACATCAATAGGTCCCGGCAAGCACCAATGGACACAATCGTTATACAAGCTCACATTCTCATGAGCCCAATGGCCAAATCGGCTCGGGTGCCCATCGGGCCTCAACAACATAGCCCTAGTTGTATCCAACAACCTGTACTCCAGCCCCTTTTTTCTTCCTTCTTCCTTAGCAACCCTAAACTCTTCCATTTGAACCGTATAAAACTCAAACTCGTATCCCTCGAATGTCGTCTCATTACGCTGAAATGGCCTTTGTCTTACACAATTACCTCCTTTATTCCACTCTCCATTCTCGAAATGCGAAGGCGATAATGTCCTCAAAAAAATGATACCTTTGAACTTTTCGAGTCTATTAATGGTGTGAAATGCGGTCTTAAAAGCTTCTCTATGAGAGTAATGCAGGGTCAATTGACTCACATTGTTGAACTGATCGCAATAGTTGCATCCGATAAGTTTACCTTTTTCAAAGAACAATGATGGACGGGTGAACCAGTTGCCTGCCGATATGATCAAGTAGTCAAACTCGTCAATTTGGGTTGCCCAATTAGTGTCTACTTCGTCCAAGTATAGGTTCCACATGTAGTTAACCCGTGATGAGCTTTGTGGATCAGTTTCCATGGCTCTTATTAGGAATGGAGACCAGAAAATAGAGATGGTGAAGTTGTAGTTTGTGTAAAACATGCGCTTGAAGTTCTCATCAGAGGTTTTGGAGATGTCTTTTGGGTATTCCACCTGAAATGCATGAAGAAGTTTTTTATTATTATTTGAAAGATTGGAATTTTATATTTAGTTTTATATTAGGGACTTTTGAGAAAAATATCAACATGGAAAATAAATAGCTGAACATATTGGAAGCTCATTTGGTTGCTAGTTCTGTATTATTACATTGGATGCAGCATACCATATGGATATAAGCAATTGAAAAATAAGATGGTTCACACAAATGTTCTTAGATAAAACTAGTAAGCCATTAAAAAGTTTTTCTATTAAAGCTTGAATCTTGACACACAATTTTGATTTTAAATGATCAAATTATTCAAATTCTAAACTTCTAATATTAGCTTTCTGATTATTTAAATTTCATTTTCATCATACTTAATGAGACGAAACAAATGATACGAAGAATTCCTTAATTTGATTCAAATGAATCTAAATTAAACTAAAACAAAACATCATTTGAAAGATCGCATCACCCAATTCTTATTTTTTTATAGTCAAATTGGAGGCTCAATGAGGTGCATCAAATGATCCTAAAATTATCAAAATTATCTTTGAAGTATTTACTAATCATTGGCTAGACAAGTGTACAAGTTAGGAGTGTCATCCCTTGGAGCAACCCAAGGAAATGAGAGGGCCTATGGCTCAAGTGGTTTTTTGAATTGAAACAATTCTAGTTTGTAGCAGAAATAACAATGCTTAAAGTAAAATTGTCTTGATAAAATAGAGTCGGTGTTTGAAAGCTGAATAGATCAATGTTTTAGCGAACTGTTTGATGGGATATTTTGTTGGAAAATTTGGTCGATGGGACATTTAGTTGGAAACTTTTGTTGAGGCATCCCAAGACAAGTACAAAGCAATAACAACATATTATTTGATGTAAATAGAGTTGGCATATTTCGTTCAATGAGATAATATCATGGCAAATTATGAGATAACATTTGTAGCCTTTACCCAATATCTACCATATGTGAAGCCAAATGAGAACCATTTACCTTTCTTCTCCTTTTTTGTAAAATTAGGCCTATTTTAACATCATATACAAAGAAAAAAATCGTTAATGTTACTAGTGCACTTTCCTTCATTCATGTTGGAATTTCACTTCCACTTATTTAAAGCTTAGGTTTGTGCATAATTAAGAAAAATTTTATGTTACGCACGAGTTAATATTTAATCGAAGTTAAAGTTTGTTATATCACATAGTTACGTGGCCTTTCTTTATTTCTTCCATCAAAATCAAGTTAAGTTAAATATGAACATCCGTTTAGAGCAACAATCAATCAGCTAAACATTCTCTGGATCTAGATCAATGAAGCCTTAGCGAGTTACAAGGACTATTAATGAACTTTTTCATAATATATTAAGATTCTTGAGTTATTTTATGTACTCTTAGTTTGTATATACTTAAATACGACAATTTCATGATGTCAGGATTGTTTTGATAAATTCAAATCAAAACTATAGAAATTATTCTTATTTTTTTAGGGAAAACTTGATGGCTTATCCTTTTTCTTTAGTTTGGTGACTCAAAATCATCCTCCTTGGTGAGACATTTTATATTATTATCACTATTATTATTTTAATTTTTCCATAACATTTCATTATTTTCATTTATACTTCTCTATAAAGAGTTTTTGATATTTTCTATATATTCTTAAACTTCCATCTATTTTTCTCCCCAATTTAAGCAAAATCTACAATGCTTGTATGAGTCAAATAACTTTTCTTTCCATATGCTTAACACACCATAACATCAACTACAACTGAAAAAAACACTAAAACTGGAGATCTAAGCTTACGTCGGTTAAAATGTCATATTTTTTTGACAGTTTTGCGACTGTTTATTTGATGAGTTACTTTCGACGGCATGACAATAGTAAATGTAGTTGCTTTTTAATAGTAAATTGCTCTGACAGTTTTTTTATTATTACTGGCGTATTTTATCATTGGTTATAAGTAAATAATAACCGACGACTTTATGTTTTCGATTATTTACCACAAGTCATTTAGGGGGGTATTAACCGACAAGATTTTTTTATAAGCGACGAAAAATGTCATCAGTATTCATGTTAATAACTGACGGATTTTATGTCATTTATAAGCCATCAGAAAAAATTCTTTATACCACCAAAATTACGACGGCCCCGGTCTTGCCTTAATCCTCTCTCTCTCTCTCTCTCTCTCTCTCTCTTTCTATCTTGGTCTCTCCCTATGCCCTAATCCTCCCCTCTTCTCTCCTGGCGACTCCAACACCCCAACAACCGAACCTCCCTTAGCTCTGACATCCCTAACTCCTACGATTTCATCACTCTGATGCTCACAGGTATAGCCAACCATTGTTTTGCTTTAGTTAGGAATACTCTTACTGAACATTTACATGAGGATGTACCTTGGTGTATGCCTTTGGCGGTTGATATCCTTTTTGTGGATGAGACTAGAGGGTGTTTGGTTGCAAGTAAGATTAAAGTTAGATAGGATTTACTAAATCTCGTAAATTCACATTTATTAAATCTAAATATGATTAAATTTGAAATGATGTTTGGTTCAATTGAAGTTAAATCTAGTTAAATCCATTTGATGTGCAGGGGATGTTCGGTATAGGATTATGTAGGATTTAAGCTAAATCTTGTCAAACAACAAAAAATGCCTTTGTAAATCCTATAGATTCTTAAATCCTGTTTTTTCTTTAAATTTTGCCTTAAATCCGGGCTATACCAAATTTTATAGGAAGCATGATTTACGGGATTTATTTACATGATTTAGAGAAGTTGAAGCTTTTAAGATAAATTAAGGTGTTTGACATAATCTATTTAAGATGTTTGGTTCAATGAAGGTTAAATCCAATTAAATTCATTTGAGGTGTTCGACATAAATCTATTTGAAATATTTTTTTTTCTGTGCTATATCTATGAAATCCAACTAATAAGTCGATTTAATAAATCTGAATTTAATAAACATAACCAAAATTGGATTTAACTTTACAACAATTTTATCTAACTTATTTTTTCTGTTTGGCTGGATTTTAATTAAATCTAACTTAAATCCTATTAAAAAGATCATACTTATTATAGAGGTCGACATTGGAGTCTAAAGGCATTTGTTTGAGTAGATCTAGAACTACATAAATGAAATGCAATTTTAGTGATTGTAGCTCTAATGTCAAAGTTGTTACTATGGGTGATAAAATACTTAAAGGTGTGAACGTTTCAGATATCTCAGGCCTCTTGTTCAAAGTTTAGGTTATATAGATGGGGATGTGAATAGTAGATTTGAAGTTGGTTGGATGAAGTGGAAGAATGCATCCAACCTATTGTATAATAGAAAATACTGCTTAGATTTAAAGGAAAATTTTATAAAATGGCGGCAAAATCTGCAATGTTCTACGGCGTGGAATGTTGGCCTTTAGATTTAATGAGATGTTCGATTGAAAGCAGGATTTAGTTCGAATGGGTTTTAATAAATCATGTAAACTCATAATTATCAAATTATGAGGTATGTGCAAAATCCAAAATAGGATTTAACTCGAAAAATGACGCTCTGAAATTGATTTTAAGTTTGACTCACGCATGAAACTCAAATTGAAATAAACACGCCGTGGTATGAGCCAAAATTTTGGATCAAATTTATTTGGAACCTAGATATCAAATTTATTTGGAACCTACATCATCTCGGCTCGAAGTCAGATCTTTTGACATCTTAGTAATGTTAATTTTGTCGAAGATCATTAAACTGTCAAACATTGACTCTTAATTGATTAAGACTACTCCCTCTAATAGTGAATGTCATTATAGCTACACCAACCCTCTCATAGATAAATTTGTTTCATATTTTATCTCCAAGTGAAATGCTAATCGCAAATCCCGTAAGAATCACTGGTTTTACACTTGTAGAGAAAATGTGAACGAAATATACTCGTCAATGAGTTGGTGTAGTTGTGGTGACAAACAAAATTGGAGATAAAATATTGAAAAATATTTGTCAATTATCGGTCTTCAACAACCCTAACAACCTTAGTAGGCTGTTAACGTTCTTATTTCAATCTTAATTATTGTTGGTTATAAATAAATCTGAGTCAAAATTAAAATCAGTCAATTTTTCAAGTGGTAATTATTGTTTCGTATTAAGAAAAATTAATTTTGACAGTTTATTTAGACTTCATATCTTTCTATTATTGCTTACAATTGTGGCTACTTTAACCCTATCACGAGTATATTTGTTTCATATTTTATTTCCNCTATGCCCTAATCCTCCCCTCTTCTCTCCTGGCGACTCCAACACCCCAACAACCGAACCTCCCTTAGCTCTGACATCCCTAACTCCTACGATTTCATTACTCTGATGCTCACAGGTATAGCCAGCCATTGTTTTGCTTTAGTTATGAATACTCTTACTGAACATTTACATGAGGATGTACCTTAGTGTATGCCTTTGGCGGTTGATATCCTTTTTGTCGATGAGACTAGGGGGTGTTTGGTTGCAAGTAAGATTAAAGTTAAATAGGATTTACTAAATCTCATAAATTCAAATTTATTAAATATAAATATGATTAAATTTGAAATGATGTTTGGTTCAATTGAGGTTAAATTCAGTTAAATCCATTTGATGTGCAGGGGATGTTCGGTACAGGATTTCTGTAGGATTTAAGCTAAATCTTGTCAAACAACAAAAAATGCCACTGTAAATCCTATAGATTCTTAAATCCTGTTTTTACTTTAAATTTTGCCTTAAATCTGGGATATACCAAATTTTATAGGAAGCATGATTTACGGGGATTTATTTACACGATTTAGAGAAGTTGAAGCTTTTAAGATAAATTAAGGTGTTTGACATAATCTATTTAAGATGTTTAGTTCAATGAATGTTAAATCCAATTAAAGTCATTTGAGGTTTTCGACATAAATCTATTTGAAATATTTTTTTTTTGTGCTATGTCTATGAAATCCAACTAATAAGTCGATTTAATAAATCTGAATTTAATAAACGTAGCTAAAATTGGATTTAACTTTACAACAACTTTATGTAACTTATTTTTGCAGTTTGGCTGGATTTTAATTAAATCTAACTTAAATCCTATTAAAAAGATCATACTTATTATAGAGGTCGACATTGGAGTCTAAAGGCCTTTGTTTGAGTAGATCTAGAACTACATAAATGAAATGTAATTTTAGTGGTAGTAGCTCTAATGTCAAATTTGTTACTATGGGTGATAAAAAACTTAAAAGGTATGAACGTTTCAGATATCTCATGCCTCTTGTTCAAGTTTAGGTTATATAGATGGGGATGTGAACAGTAGATTTGAAGTTGGTTGGATGAAGTGGAAGAATGCATCCAACCTATTGTATGATAGAAAATACTCCTTAGATTTAAAGGAAAATTTTATAAAATGGTGGTGAGACCTGCAATGTTCTATGGCGCAGAATGTTGGCCTTTAGATTTAATGGGATTTTCGATTGAAAGCAGGATTTAGTTCAAATGGGTTTTAATAAATCATGTAAATTCAAAATTTTCAAATTATGAGGTACCTGCAAAATCCAAAATAGGATTTAATTCGAAAAATGACAATCGCTCTGAAATTGATTTTAAGTTTGACTCGCGCATGAAACTCAAACTGAAATAAACAAGCCACGGTACGAGTCAACATTTTCGATCAAATTGATCTGGAATCTACATATCAAATTTATTTGGAACCTACATTATCTCGGCTCAAAGTTAGATCTTTTAACATCTTAGTAATGTTAATTTTGTCGAAGATCATTAAACTGTCAAACATTGACTCTTAAATGATTAAGACTACTCCCTCTAATAGTGAATGGCATTATAGCTACACCAGCCCTCTCATAGATATATTTGTTTCATATTTTATCTCCAAGTGAAATGTCAATCACAAATCCCATAAGAATCACTGGTTTTACACTTGTGAAGAAAATGTGAACGAAATATACTCGTGAATGAATTGGTGTAGCTGTGGTGACAAACAAAATTAGAGGTAAAATATTGAAAAATATTTGTCAATTATCGATCTTCAACAACCCTAACAGCCTTAGTAGGCTGTTAACGTTCTTATTTCAATCTTAATTATTGTCGGCTCTAAAGAAATCTGAGTCAAAATTAAAGTCAGTCAATTTTTCAAGTGGTAATTATTGTTTCGTATTAAGAAATATTAATTTCGACAATTTATTTAGACTTCATATCTTTCTATTATTGCTTACAATTGTGGCTACTTTAACCCTATCATGAGTATATTTGTTTCATATTTTATTTCCAACTATAAAATCAATCTTAGAACTAAACATTCTCGTCGTCGCAACCCCTTACGTGATTGACTGCACACCTGAAAACATTTTCTTATAAAGAAATATTTCATATGATGTAAGAGTTTACACTGCATTCTCCATGTGAAGTCTAATTTCCACATTTAGAAAGAAAATTCACTTCGAAATCTAAATTGTCAGTTCCAAATGGAAAGTTGAAAATTGTTTAGTACTATGATTGACTTTCCATTTAGAAAATAAAATGTGAAAGAAATAAACTCGTGTAAGGTTTGGTATGGCTATGGTGACACACAACATTAGATCTGAAATTAGACTACCACAAGACAGATTATTTGATATTTTAGTAATGTTAGCTCTTTCGAAAATAATTATTTTTTTAACATTGATTCTCAATTTATTAGAACGACTCCGTCTAATATTGCATGCCACTTTAGAACACTAGCCTTTACATGGATATATTTTTACCATATTTTGTCTCCAAGAGAAGAGCCAATCATAAACATAAGCATCCTTGTCCACGCAACATTTAACTTGACACTTAAAACATCATGTGAAAGTGAGCTGGTAAAAGTTGTTGAGACGAGAATACTTTGGTGGATAAGTGGCTTTACACTTGTAGAGAAAAGTGAAAAAAATTATAATCGTGAAAGGGTTGTTGTAGCTATAGTGACAGCCAATATTAGAGGGACATATGGATAAATGTTCATCAATAATCGGTCTTCGACAACCTTAACAACCTCAATAGGCTGTTAACATTCTGAATTCTAAGATTTCTAAAACTTTCACTTTTTTAAAATGTGTTGATTATGTCAGGTTTCATCGCCTTTTGTTACTAATCGGCCAATAGATCTATTAAAATAATTAAATACAATGTATTTAGTTGAATGTATTTTATAATGTGTTTATTATTCTCATGTTTAAAGGTACACATGAATATTCATACATTGAGTTCATGGATGTATAACAGACTTTATCCTAATAGAAAAAAAAAATCACTTAGGAGTTCTTTTCTTGAACGGTGTCCACGAATTTGTGGCAGCTGCTTCTCAACTTTCGGTTTACCTCTAAGGGTAGATTTCGATGTCCATGTTTGAAACATAGAAATCAAGCACAACTAATTCCTGACAAAGTAAAATGTGATCTATATCGTTGGGGATTGTAGCCAGATTACTGGATTTGGACTTTACATGGGGAGATTGATCCTACAACATTTAGCTCCACTCCTTTGAAGAGTTATGATCCTCCACCTGAATTTTACTCGAGTAGATTTAAAAAAATGATCTTTGATGGAACAAGAAATCATTATGCAAGCCAAGTTCAGTAGGAAGAGGCACCAAATCCTGAGGTTAAGACGTTTTATGATTTATTGAATGTTGTTCAAAAGCCATTGTGAGATGGTTGCACGTCTCATTTTGAGTTATCTATAGCTCTTAGAATGCTTAAAATCAAAAAAAAGTACAATATGCCTCAAGAGTGCTTCAATCATTTGCCAATCCTACTGAAAGAGACTATTCCACTTGAAAATTTAGTCTCTGAAGATTTACACAAGACAAAAATGTTGGTCTCCAAGTTAGGGCTTAAAGTAGAGAACATTAATTGTTGTGTAAATGGATGTATGCTATATCACAAGAGTAGTGTGATGTAGACTCAATGCATATTTATTAATTCCCATAGATTCAAACCTCAGAGCAGAAAAAGTAAGAGGCAAAAGGAAGTTTCATTCAAGTGACTACTTTATCTATCAATTATTCCACATCTTTAGAGGCTATACAATTATACATGTACTGCTCCACATATGATACGACATCAGAGCAGATCAGAAGAAAATAACTCAATTAGTCATCCAATAGATGAAGAAGCGTGGAAATCTTTTGATCGCTCAAATCCTTTGTTTGTTGTGGAGACACATGATGTCCAGCTAGGTTTATACTTTATCGGCTTCACACCGTATGGTTAGACTATATCACCCTACTTTTGTTGGCTGGTGATTGTTTTGCCATAAAATATACCACCTGAGATGTGCATAACAACTCATTTTTTCTTACAGACACTGATTATACCTAGTATCAGTAGCCCTAAAGGGAGGATTCATGTATATTTATAGCAGTTGATAGATGAGCTGCAAATTCTTTGAAAAATAAGTGTCATGACATATTACGTCTCTAGGAAACACAATTTCCTGATGAAAGGCAAATTAGTGTGAATAATAAGTGATTTTATTGCATATGAAATGTTATATGGATGGAGCATAGCTGGAATGTTAGTCTGCCCATATTGCATGAATTCATCTAAGACGTTTATGCTTCTATATGATAGGAAGAATTCATTGTTTGAATATCATCGTATATTTCTAAAAGATGGGCATCCATTCAGGAAGAAAAAGAATGCATTCAGAAGAAAAACAAAATCGAGAAATTTTTGCTACCTCCAAGAATATCTTAGCAAGACATATTGTTAGCGACATTCCAAAGATTGTTGTATGTCCTGACCTTTCTTCACATCATCTAGTCAGAATGGGTGTCACTCATAATTGGACTAAAAAGTCAATTTTTCAGGATCTACCTTATTGGAAGGACAACATGATCAGACAAAATCTCGATGTCGAGTACATAGAAAAAAAAAATATTTTTTTGATAATATCTTTAACACTGTGATATATGCTAACGAAAAAATGAAGGATAACGTGAATGTCAAACTTGATTTGAAGGAGATATGCAGAAAGCAAGAGTTGGAGATCCAAAAAACTGCTATTGACAAGCTCATTAGCCCAAAGCAAAATATTCTCTCACTTTTTCCCAGCTAAGAACAATTTGTGAGTGGCTCAAATCATTAAAATTCCCGAGTGGGTATGCTTAGAATTTGAGCAGTTATGTTGATGTTGGTGTGGAAAAAAATTTTGGAATGAAAAATCATGACTGCCATATTTTTTTACAAAATTTGATGTCAATCACATTTGGTTGTTTGCTAAGCAAAGTCCTTAATCCATTAATTAAAATCAGTGTGTCTTCAGGGAACAGTGTGCTGCTCATTTGAAATATGATGACATACATACCTGTAACACTTTGCATGCTTTAAACAATATTTCCACCTAGTTTCTTCGACTTGATGGAGCATCTCCTTTTACATTTACCCTACGATGCATTAATTGAAGACCTAGTACAATACCGTTGGATGTATCCATTTGAGAGGCAATTATATTAGGACTATATATTTATTCACACATTTACAAAGAATATTAGCAATTTATATTGAGCAACATTTATTTTTTAGATTTATGAATAAACTGAAGAGAACTATGAACAATAAGGTTCACCTAGAAGGAATAATATGTGAATCATATTTACTGCAAGAGAACAACATTCTACTCCAACTATTTCGTGGATAAAAGGTCCACAAAAGTCATTAGTTTTGGTGTCACCGTTGACTCTTTCTATTTTTCAACAATTAGGTGAAACATCAGAGAGGTGCACATCACGTTCTTAATGATCAGGAACTTTGAGCAGCGACACTTTATGCTCTTCTCAATTACGATGAAGTACTACCCTTTATTAAGTAAGTCATTTTTCATTATAATTTTTAACTTATTTATCTGAAAAGTGTTATGATTAACTATTTCAATGATATTTTAATATGTGAACAGTTTATTCGTGGATTCGTTAACTTTAGATGAAGAGGATGACATGAGCAGGGAGGTAGAGAATAACTTCCCCCAGTGGTTTACAACGCATGTGAGTTAAATTTGACATATTCATTCCTTATGTGACACGAGGCTTTTCATTAACACATGATTTCTTATGCATTAATAGATTCATGATTAGAGAAATGGTATGACAGCTCGGGGGTTAATAAATCTTACCTGGGGACTTATGCACATCATGAAAATCTGTCAAATTTATGATGTAGATGAGTACATGTTTCACACGAGATTCTGGCCTGAATGAAAAAAGTCTTCTAATTTTGGTGTTTGCGTTAAAGCAAATGATAAGTCGAACAACGAGAGAAATTATCATGAGATTCTGAAAGAATTTATTGAACTATCTTATCCAGATTCTATTGGAGGAAGTGTATTCCTATTCAAGTGTACTTGATTCGATCCTTTTCCTAATCATGGAACAAGGGTAAACTGATTATAAAATATCACAGAAGTGAAAACGAACATAAGATATGCTAAATTTAATCTTTTCATTCTAGCTCGACAAGCAAATCAGGTTTAATTTCTTCGATATCCACATATAGTAAGAGAAAATGTTGATTGAGTTGTTGCAATTTCGAGTAAACCAAAAACCACAATTATTATTCATAATAACATTGAACTCACTCATCAAGAAACAAAAATGACAAGTTTATGTTTTCCGCTTGATGCGATCGATGAAAAACTCATACTAGAGGTTGTTAGTGGCGAATACGAAAAAATTAATCTCGGTGATCAGTACGACTCGGACAATGCCTTTGGGGAAAAGATCATGATTAAATCCTCCAATTAATCTTCAGACGATGTTGAGTATGATGAGTAATTTTATTGTACATTTCGTTGAATTTTAGTTTTTATATTTTCAATTTTAGTACATGTATCTTGCACTTTACAGTTTCGTCTACTTATCTACTGCATACTCATCTGATTTGGCCAAGTTCCGAACACACTTCAAGCAGCGTTTTTCTACCCATTGCCAATTACTGCCTGTTACTACCACCATCACCAATATTGTCCACTATCGTCACCACCTACTCATCCGATGTCACTGGCCACAACTACAATAATGTGTCGTCACGCATGTCTGCCACCTCTGTTGCATTGAATTTTACAATGAATTCATTTCATTTCAAACAAAACACTAATCTGACACATTTATTTTACACCCAACCAAATAATTCCAAATATTTCATATACAATGTACTTTACTCTATATTCCTTTTTCCGCAAATCAGATCACCATTAAGATATTGATGATTTGAAGAAAAACTAATGAAATAAAAAATCAAAATAAATTATAAAAAATGATTATATATTTACAACTTTTTTCCATATCTTTATCCTCAAAAACAATTCCCCAACATTCAGTCTGCCTAAAAGTAGGGAGGGTTGGATCACATTTATGAATTGATATGTCCGACTATTAATCTAGCATAAACCTGGCACATAATTTTGACAAACATGAGACTCAATTGGGATGGAGAAAATCAATATTGTATACTAATAATTGAAATTTTAGCATGTGCAAAAAGTAATAATTTAAGACATTTCTGGCCCAACAACTTGGCATGAACGATTTTTTTATATGTTTTAATAATCCTTTTTGAACCTTACTACTGTTTGCTCACAGGTTGGTTGAAGCTGCATTATTTGAAGTCATGTCACAGACATAAAAAAAACAAAAAAAAAAGAGGCATTTACATTCATACCACCCAACTCCTGTGTATTTATATAATGACCCCATAAACTTTATTTTTCTATATTTCTCAAACTCAAATCTTTTATATATAATTATTTTTACTTTTAAGAAATGAAAAACAACATTTAAGATTGCATAATGAAAAGACATTTGGTTGAATTCAAATGATCCCATGTTGAGTGTGTGCCAACAAATCAAAACAATTTAAGCAGAACAAATGTCTGGGGCAAGAAGAGCGAACTAGTTAGATTCAGATAGGAGGCAAATGATCAACCAGCTAGAGGTCGACCTGCTCATTGACCGATCGACTAGGAGGTCACCTAACTCAGGCAGCGTATTCAGAAGGTAGTAGATGCGAATATTTGCCAAGAACACACTAAGAGGCGAATCTTCCGTGCCGACAACCAAAATGTCAAGGGCATAACTAACATTTTATAAATGATTATAACTTTTTTATAAATACAAGAACAATAAATGTAAGGGGGATGCCAATAAGAAAAATTGACTTGTATTCTAAAATATCTGTCATTCCTATAATATATACATAACAATTGAAGTTTAGGGGGTGGACGTAAATACATAGAAATTGAGTGACATGTAAGCAAATCTTCCTAAAAATTTTAAGGCTTTCAGGCAATACATCGGCAATTCATTATCAATGAAAAAAAAATTAAAAAACATTAGTATTACCACAACTTAATCAACATGTTAATACTTCTGCATCTACTAAATAAATTAATTTGCTAATCTTTTGGGTTTGTCTGTAATCATGTGCCATCGAGTTAGATTGTTCCAACTAAATCATGTAAACATTTAATATTTAAATGCCTTTCCTTATTCATTGAAATTATAACACATATGTACCTATAATAAATAGCAATATCCTCATCCATTCGGTGAATAATTAACTAATTTATTCAACTGCAATTATTTTATAGTGAATGTATTTTTTTTATCATGTAAGCAAAGCTTACTAACGTGCTAATTATTGACTAATTGTACATATCTAAATAATTGTGCCAGCAGAATATTTCCTGCAACTTAATGACTTTACAGCTAAATGATTGAATCATAATTTTTTTAATTAACTAAACTTAGAAAAAAAGTATCATTCATCACCACTGGAATATAATTATTAAGCTTGATGCAATATGGTAGTTATATTTCATTAAATTTTATTGTTAATGCATCTACAAGCAACCAAATGAACAATCAGAGAGAACAAAAGAAAGCTTCACAGAACAGAGAAAGAAAAGATCTGAAAGCTGAAGGACTTACCTTGGACAAAAGACACATGAGTGACTGCATATGGTTCCTGGCAAGGGAATCCCCCACAAAGGCTAGGGACTTCTCCCTCATAAGCTCTAGAAATTGGAGCGGTTCGAAGGCTGGAATCTCACAGCCATCCGGCTTCCACCTCCAATTCAAGAACTCCATGTCTGGCCTCCCATACTTCATGCAGTTCTGATGCTCCTGTATCATCCAGCATGTCTTGTTGTTGTAATATGGCTTATTTGGATCTCTGATCCATTCCCCTTTGGATATGTCACATTCTTTCTCAGAATCAGAAGAAGAAGAAGAAGAAGAAGTGTTAGGTAACAGAAGCAATGTTGACAGGGTGGAGGAAGGAGGAACTGGGATTTTGTCTTGGAATGGAGCTAAGAAGTTGTTGAAGTAGAAAGAGATGAAGAGAAGGATGGCTGCTGCAGATAGCAGAAGAAATGAGAAGAGAGTTTGGGGGAAAAGTTGCCTGCCAAAGGGAAGCTGAATAATTGGGGAATTCATTAGATTCCTGCTGAGATCAGAGAGGCTCTCCTTGTGTATGGGACATAATTGGCTCAATGACGGTAATGAGCTGCTTCTAAGCTTATTGGATTATGAAGTCTTAAATATTAGTTTAAGCTTGTGATGGAACAGCTCATTGAAATTTGGGAGATTTGAAGAAAACATAGAAAATGATTCCTATTGAAAAATAGGATTAGCTCTAGAATTTTATGTAAATTACTTCAATTTGTTTATTATTCAGTCAATTATATTGGGGATTATTTTATTATTGAATATATTATTGGACTAATGATGATAAGCAAATTATTGTAGAAAACTTTTAGGAGAAGTTGACACTTAAAGGGCATTATAGACCTCGAGCTTGAGTCATGTTTAGCTCGTTTGAAATTGGCTGGTGTTTGAAATTACTAGTGAAGTGTGTTAGTGTTCGGCTCAAAATTGCTTCATTTAAAATAGTATGAAAAAAAATATATATAATGTTAGATTTATATCTGCACCAATTCTGTGCAATAGAGTACTAAACCACGTGACAGCAGAGCTATTATAATTCTAACTTAGATATAAATATATATAATATATTATTATAAAAATAATATATATAATTTCATTATTTCTAGTTAAAACAAGTATAAAAAAAGGGTTATTCTTATTTGGCTCGTTATAATTTGAGCTTAAATAATTTGTTTGGGTCCGACTCATTTACTTAATGAACTATTTGAACACGAGTTACTTAATGAACTGGACATGAGCTATTTGCGAATAATGTGCTTTTTTTACAACCCAATTGCAATGAGCTTTTTTACAATGTAAGTTTTTTTTTACTAATTATTATATTTTCAATATTTGATATTAATAGTATTGGTGCTTACTTGCATGAAGACATATAAAATTTGTCTAGGATTTGTCACATCATTTAAGCATAATGAATGCTAGCTATGTAGAATTTGACTTTACTTTTTTTTAATACATTTATACTATGCATGAAATTTTTAATTCATCAAGTATTGATTTTATATCATTCTATCAAATTTTTTACTTGATTAACTGGTGATTTTTTAATCTCAAAAAATTCATAAAGTTCATGGTTGGTGAACACATCATATGCTAGTAACCTAAGATGTAAAGGTATATGGGAATAGATTTAATTTTACATTAGGTGGTTGAAAAATATGTAGCTATAAATATATGAAGTGATTGTCGCCCTCACCTATAAGATTTTGTGTTTTTGAGCTAAAAATAAGTTTGGTGATCATTAGTGTTTCTGATCAATTAGAATACAAGATAATATGACTAATGTTTTAGTTGAGACTGAGTCGTTGTTGTGCTAGTATTTGTTAGTTTTTTTTAGTTTTCACTATGATTGAGCAAGATACATTAATGAACTATTTTGGGATGTGCCTTATGTGGTTAAATGACTACTTGAAGAATGATTCTCATTTCTCAATAATGTTAAAATGCTTCTATTTGATGCGAACTTGTCGGTGATATGGAGAGATTTTGTGTGGATGAGATTGTTAAGACATATGAGTGATTTATTCTTATGTTGAATACTTACATGATAAAAAGTTTAATAATGATTTATTCTTATGTTGAATACTTACATGATAAAAAGTTTAATAATGATTGAGAAATTTATTATATTGGTATTGAACAAAAGCCTTGTATGCATATATTTTAAGAATAACACATAAAATGTATGAGATTTCTTTCATTAAAGAACTTTAGAAAGAGAAAAACTCTAAAGCTTTACTTTTTGGAAAGATTCCATTAATATAAGCCAAAAAAAATAAAGGGTATTTCTGCTTGTATGGCCTAAATTTACTGATCAAGAGAAGGAGAGGGGGGGAGAGAGAGAGAGAGAGAGAAAGAGGGTTTAGGATGATAAAAATAAAGCAACAAGAAATAAAGAAACACATGGTTTTAGAGTGGTTCAATCATCTTTATCTATGTTCAAAATTACTTGACACTAGAGAAAACTTTTTATTACTACTATTTGAACCTTACAGAGCTAATGTTTGTTTGAAGGAGAGATAGAAGGGTAGATGAGGAAAGCTAACAATGAAAGTGTTGTGTCAAATGAATTTAGATCTAGTGCTCTCATAATACTTTCGTTCACTTGTTGCTCAAACCCTTTAGCTATGACTCTTATAAGGTTATTTATAGCTTAAAGATTGTCTTGAATGTTGATTAACAACTTGGCGCTTTTTGTTTTGAGATTTCAATCATTATTTTGAAGTTATGATATTTAGATGTTGGTTGTCATTTATACTTGCAATATACAAGACATTGTGATGATATTAACGAGGTTATTAACATGATTATGCAATAATAAGTTAGGTATTGAGACTCTAATTTTCACATGATATTTATGAGGTCCCTTGGAGATAGAAATAGGTTCTTTGGATAGAGAAAATATTGAAGTGATACTAACTGCTACCTTTAGCATATTTGCGGCCTCCTTATCATGAAAAAGAGGTAGATTAATAATATTCTTAAGTGGATTAATCCAAAACAAGTAGAATCTATGAGGGTCAAAATGCATTAGCAAGAATAAAGAGGTACTCTTGAGAATTCAAAGGTCTACTCATGATAAAATTAATGCCATGCTACGTGCAAGGCTAAGATGCAGCTGTATATAGAGAAAAAATAATAGATTAAATATTATTTGCACAATCGTTAACCTTCTAAGAGGAAACAATGTTAAAATAGTAGGTGTTAATTTTTAGTGTATAACATTTATAACTTTGTGAAGCACAAGAAAATGTTCAATTGTAAATGCTAATTATCACTTGATGGTCATGAGACTACACAAATTTTTTTCTTTTCTCATATGGTGAAAGAATGGTAACAAAAAACAGGGGCTCATTTAATAACTAGAATGCATCAAGAAATCGTTGATGGAGCACATTAGAGGTTAAGCAACATTAAGTTGATGAAATTATTTTATCTTCTTTAAAAGGGGAGCCTAGACGATTACAAAGGCTACTATTAAATGTCAAAAATTGGTCAACGTTGGACATTTTATGCATTGGAAATGATAAAAGGACAAATAATGCCTTTGATTATGGTGAATTCCAATGTTGTTCTAGGCATCATCATTATTTGATAGCACATTTTGAATTGGTTGACATCAAGCATCAGTGTTTGTTGATGCCAGTGTTTGATGTTGACACCACCAAAATGATGAGTAATATCTAGCAAATTCTTCTTGCCTATACATTTCCATAAAAAAATTATGATGGGTTGGTGACTTTCAATGAATTAATATTATTGATGAAAAATTGAAAAATATTTTCCACTCAATGGTTAGACCAATGGTCTATCTACAAAAATTATGATGGCATTCTAAAAGTTAGATTATTGGTAGTCATTTGGTCCACCCATTGACCAAAATTTGCATTTTGACCTCAACCATCCCCCTTTTCTTCCCTTATTCATCAACTCGTTTCCTCAACATGCTTTGGATATCCTTTAATTATGCTAAATTTAAATTATGAAATACCTTTCGCTCTTTCCCTTCTCAAAACATTATAGTAGTCTATTTTTTTATTCAATTTTTTTTTCAATAGAAAAAAAAATTGTTCCACGATTTTTTTCTCAATAAATCATACTTTTTGGCTTTATATTTGTATGAATAAATTCTTATTATTTATTTTGGCTTTTATAACTTTCTTTTTCAACTATTATACTGTTATAAAGCTATTTTCATAGGGACAATAACCGTTTTAGAATTTATTTTAACATTATGTGATGCTTAAAGTATAATCCATACATTAATATATATTTCAATCACTTCTCAATACTGAACCAGGGTGTTGATAAAGGCATAGTGGTGCTGGCTTTCGTGAATCAAAATTTTCAATTTAGGGCTTCAAGCATATAGGTGCTAACATCTGTAAAGTGGCGGCTTTGACACTGGGCCTGCGGACGCTTGGGTTCTGGCCCGGAGTGTCTTTCTCCTATTTTCTTATTTAGGATAAGCTTCACTAGGTGATGATACCTTTGTGTGAGGTCTTGTACTCAGGAGCTCGGATGCTTAAGACCTGGCATTGGGATGTTTTCTCTAGATTTTGAGTGTACACAACTTGCACCAAGCATGACGTGCTAGGTATTTGCTTCTGGGTGCTTGGCTGTGGACTTAGTCCATGTTATGCACTGATTATTCCAAGTCTTATATTATCCTAGTATACTGCATATAGCACTATATGTACCCCAGAAAATTGTAAAAATGACACAATAACGGTAAATTTAAAACATAAACATGGCAATACATTTTACACACATCAAACTTTCTCAAATTTAAACAATAGTTTCTCTCAAGTAATTCAAAACCTAAAGTTAGAATTTTTTTAATTCAGGGTAGATCGTTCCGTAGGTGCTGAAGTTAAAATGCTTCCCCTAGAACTGCCTGACAACCCTTTCATCTCAACAAGCTTTGAACTCTTTGCATCGCCAACCTCTCTCTTTGTACCATATAAACCTTAGAACATCTCCCCTTCTTTAACCTTTCTTGAATAATCAGAAGTGATTGATCCTCTGGGACATTCATGTTCTCCTTGGAAAACTTTCCCATCAGAGCAAAGCCAAAGTGACGATGAATTCTTGAGAGCAAAGGGGAGGAGCAGAAGAACGAAATATTTGATTCACAACGTTCCACAAGGATAAACATGATGTGACTCTTAAATATCACACAAAGTATTAGCATAAAAAAAAACTTTTTTTATAACCACCGAAATTAATGAAGTCATTATTAAAGTTATATTTCTATTCATAAGACGGTGATGTGATAGCTATTCTCTGATGATCCCAAAACTTACCATCAGTAAATCTCATAAAATAGGGAATTTTCAAATATTTTTCATACTACCCACCTCCTAAGAGTGCACACCTAAATGATTGAAATAAGTCAAATATCTCATAATAGTATGTGTGTCTACCACAGGTACCTCGATAAGGATAACTCCTTTTGAAACATCTATGTGCCATGATCATGGAATGAGTTGCATCAATCACCTAGAAAGCGAAGGCTCCTGAATGAGAAATGGTCCGTAGTTATTCAAAAGTGCTTGCCCTACTTCTTATAAGCATAGCTTCTGAGCCCCTAGAGTTATAGCCATTAAAACTTATTGGTGGTGGAAAGTACCATTTTTATTAAATATGAATAGATATATCTTCGGAGAAACTTGAAAGGATATAGCGCTTACTGCAATTTACTCATCCATTTGGCCGTATGTAAAGGTCGCTTATCATTTTATGTTCTCATTCTCTCATTCTTCTCACACTATCATGTCGAACAACTAAGAGAATCAAGAAACTAAATGTATACTAAAAAATGAGTTATTAAGCAATAGGAAAACCCAAATGTTAAATGTGCTTAATGGATTAAGCTCAACAATGGTGCAATTAGTGGCCTAGCGCTAGCTAGATCAATAGTATTTATTAGTCATATCAAAATGTGTCAATCATACTTTTATCTTCAAGTGAGTTCTTCCAACCAAACTCCTCAACATCCCTAAATTCCTATTTCAAACTTGTACAAGCTGCTAGGGTTTTCTCAACAAACTTGCTAATAACTATCCATTTAAATCACCGAGCTCGGTGAATAGCTCTCTGACGTAGAAGAAAGAGAATTTTAGTATGGCAATATACACACCGCTATTTATTTATTAACATCAAGATAATCCATGTCAGTTTTCTTGTTAATAACGAGTCTGATCAGACTTCATATTAAATATCAAATAATCTAGTTTTATGACTATTTTTTAGACCCTTGTGCGGCTACATAGGCTTTTAAGTATATAAATAAGAAAAATGGAGGGATGCGGGGATAACACCTTAGTTCTCTCTCTCTCTCTCTCTCTCTCTCTGTATTTTCTCTCAAGCTTGCATACTCAAGGAACTTTATAAAATCCTTCGGCTTCTTTGTACTCTTTATTTACGATCTCTCATGGATTGTATGAGTTCAAGAGTTATACTAAATCACACTTCCCAGAAAAATTCAACATGTTGAATGATCCCTGCCTTTTACAATATTGAGTTGTAATCTATTTTAAAAAAATATATTTTTTTTTTACATTTATAAATTCTAAAGGTTAAAGTTACATAATAAGTTATAATTGTATCAAACAAAATATATTATAAGCATTAATCAAATGGATGGTAAATTTTGATCATATAGAGAATAATGCATTTGAAAATATGTTTTATTTACTAATGTATATAAATGTACACGCGTGTGTGTCTATATATGCATGTATGCATGTATGCATGTATGTGTGTGTGTGTCTATATATATATATATATATATATATATATATATATATATATATATATATATATATATATATATATATATATATATAGAGGGTGAATAAGCTGTCAGATCGTGGAAACTTGGGCGGGGTTCTAAGCAAATTGCTACATATAATTATATATTGAATAGGAGGGTTGGGAGCAGTTGAAGTTGCTTGCACGTTCAGTACTTCGGTGTTAAGAGTTTAAATATTGAAACAGCTTCTCGTTTAGTCTTGCTTTAGCTGTGAAACAGAAGTCATCTGACAAGTCACATATTATATATGTACTGTTGTTGAAGTGATTGTCGCCAATTAATGCGCGTCAGCTTCCTATACATTTATCTTGAAAACAGGCACCTACTCCTCAATTATCAACTACTGAAAGCAGCAGAAGGGTCTCAGCTCATATGTTCTAAGTTTCTTGTGATCTAACTCATCGTGGAGCCATTGTTTGATATTTGTTGTTCTGAGACAGTAGATTGAGCAGGTTGGCCACAGCGATTCGTGCTGGCTTTTTTTTTTTTAATGGATAAGTTATTTGAAGACTTTAGAGTTGTCATTTATTGGTATTTAGATGTTATGAAGTTTATAAAATAAAACCTAGTAGACTAAAACTTCTTCATTGGTGAAAAGTGATGAGATGCTCTAGGGATGGACTTACTTGACCATGGACTGGGTTGGATCTTACATTATTTAAAGTGAAAATGATGATTAAAAAAGTATGTATATGATGAAATTATTTGTATATATTTATATATATATATATATTTCTGGTAGCAAAAGCCAGAAAAGAAATCCAATACTTATCATGTTGATAAGTTTGATGATGAAGTGTAGCCGCCAAGTAAAAGAGATATCTAAATTGTTTTGGACATACAAATGAGATGGAGGTGAAAGAACAACTTGAAGAGAGATTAATACAATGAGATGGATCTAAGTGATAGCAAATATATCTTAAGCTTGTGAAGAAAGCTAGGGAACAATTTTTTTAAGCAATTTAGTAGCAGTGGAAATTTCATTATTATTAACAAATACATCAGTGCAATTGGCTGCCAACATAAAATGAGACATTGTCTAAGAATTCAAAAAAAATTTTTGAGGCAGGGAATTTTATCAAGACTAAGAAATGAACTCAACTCATTTTAAGGATTGGGCATAATTCATTCTGAAATCTGAGATATTATGCTTGAAATCTTGTACAATATACACACTTGAGCTTAAAATATATAAAAAATAATGGCCATAATATTTTGTGTAATACATAAACTTCTTGAAATAGCAAATATGAAAATTAAGCAAATTAAATATATGTACTAATGTAGCTTAATAAATGTTGACTCTAAAAATTCAGCACTCCAACCTCTATGGAAAAGAAGAATTAGAGAGTTTACTGTGAGGTTTCGGTTCAAATTTTTAGAAGGCAAGAGAACTAGTAGATGAGATACTTCCCATAGATTTTACCCTCATTTTAGGAAGACTTTAAGATATGGGGTTCAAGGTTTTCTATAAGCGCAAACCCTTATACTTAACTATCCCTCCTGATGATGGGAGAGCACTATCGATTAAAGCTAGTCATTAAGCATTAAGTATTCAGATTTAGCATATAATAGCAGGTAACAAAATTAAAATTTAAAAATCATAAAGTTACCATTGGGAGCTAAGAATGGATGGTGGAAAAATGAGTTATATTAAAATAATTATTAAATTTCAAATTTTAATAATTAGAAATTTCTATACCTGCATCATTTAAATGACACAGAAAAAATCAAGCAATTTTAAGTATGTTTGGGCTTCAAATTGATTGAACTGAACTACTGAATGCCTTAGTGTATCTTCTCATAGTCAATTGTTTGGCATACTTCAATTTTATGAAAATGAGTTATATAGTGGATCATTCATCTGTTGAGATATAAAAATCTTAGAGTTATTTTAGCTTCTACAAGTGATCAGCTTATGAGTCATCTATTTTTTTAGATTGCTCTTAGAGAGATCATAGCCCTCATTTTCTAACAACCTTAATAGCAATCTATACAAATCATTTTTTATTATATTGTTTATTATTGTTTCAAATATAATGTCAGTAACTTCTCAAATTAATTAAGATTTCTAGAGGGCCCTTATAGACGACAAATTTGTGAAATTTTATCATGTTCGAGTAATTGAACATATTTACACATACACTAATTCTTATCATCATCATTTTTGAAAAACCTTAAATTCATTTTAACCCTTCCTGAAATCATCATAGCTACTTGACTACAAATAATTGCTTTATCACTTGGATTCATGGCATAAAAACATTCTAAAGATTATCATTTTTCACAATAATAGAATATTTTGCCGGCGGTAACATTTCACCATTACATAATCAAAACACCGCCACAAGTTTTAGACCTTCTCCTAAGGCATGCCTTAGGGTCTGTTTGGGGCAACTGTAGCTTATTGAATAATCTGCTGATAAGTTGATTAAAAATAATTTGTTGATAAGCTAAGTGCGGTGGCTATTACAAATTTTTATTTTTTTGGAAAATTTTGATCGCAACCAGAAAGCTGTCACCGCGTCTAGAAATGTGCAATGTGACCACACTATTTTCAGTGTTTTGAAAACGCATAAACTGTCAAAACGCAGTTCACCCAAACAGGTCAGATATGTTTTCAAAACGCCGCCGCGTCAAATAAGCTGCCCCAAACGGGCCCTTAGTCTAGGCTTACTCAATAGTAGGATCATATATAGGTAAAAATTAGACAATTTTAACCATCTTTTGTGGGTGTGAAATAAACAAATTTCAATAAAATGGCCGAACATGTCCTCAAATTTATTACTAAAGTTTGTTTTTATTTATTTCGCAAAGATTTTTGGCCAAAAAAATCTCATTTCATAAAAATTTCTTGAACTCAACTCATCTACAAGCCCAGGTTTTTGCTTATTCAAACTTCTCTTCATCTTGGTCATCTAGTCACATTTCCTTAAAAAGAAATGACCATATTGATCACCTTCATTGTCATCTAGTCTAATTTTCAAGCAGAATGAATGTATTGGTCACCATAATTTATCTATGATATGCTAATCGATGCTCATTCTCTTATGTTTGCTCTTAACTAACATATGTCACTCGCTATCAACCAACATCCAACACATCTTTGCTCATTTCATTTACAACCACAATCAACTTTCACATTGTTAGAATTCTATCATTAATAGAA
>NEWO01000012.1:3825149-3840385 GCA_003013225.1 Phalaenopsis aphrodite | reverse complement strand
CCCTAAGTTGCTCAACACTTTAATTGTCCTAACCATCGAAAAGTCGTTGAAAATAAAGTTAAGATTATCTACAAGCTTTTGACCATCAATTTTTCTGGCAATTTTTGCTATATTTTCTATAGTGATAAGCCTTCGAGTTTGCTGTCTTTTTTTAAAGAACTTTTGATGTATGTAAGATTGAAGTATAGGTATTAGATATGTAAATACATAATAACTGAGTAATATTAATGCAAATGTTCTAAAAATAATTTATCATTTGTTTAACAAATTAATAATAAAACCACGTCACATAAAATTTATTATCATAAAAAAACAAACAGCATGCATACGAAAAAGGATATTGACCAAAGCTCCTGTGGTCAACAAACATCTGATTAACTTGTTTTTATTTTGCAGGTTGTATGTGATCCATTCCATTTAACCCTTACCCTTAAATTCTTCGTTTTCATCTTCATGTCATAATTTCTTTTGTCATGGCACGAGGAAAAAGTGAAACTCTGTCATTATGTTCAGACTTCAGAAAATAATAAGATTAATTTACTACTCCCCAGTTAGACAGCAGATGTTACTTCTAAAATTGTCAGCTATATAGAAGTTCTTTATGAAGCAGCATATATAATTCCTCTCCTTCAAATTTTCTTCGCTAAAAGCTAAAATATCACCATCTCTTGCGTCAAAATTAGTGTTTGTGTTATGTTTCTTCTATCTTTTTCTTCAGTTTTTTGGCATTACTACAATAAAACTAATTTCTTTATTGACCTTAGGTTTTACTAAATCCACCATCTCTTTGTATTAACCATAAACTCTTAGGGGCTATTTGGGGCATGTGTTGATTATTTATAATCTGCTGATAAGCAGATTTTTCTATTAATCTGATAATTTGCAGATTATCAGAATAAACTGACTTACTGTTTGTGGTGGCTTATTCAAAATAGTTTATTGGTAGTTATGACTGTATAAATGACATTCCTGCCCATGTCTGATAAAACTGTTTGGGGCAGCTTATTCAGAATAACTTATTGGTAGTACAGAAGCATATGATGCAGAAACATAAAATCATTCTAGATCAGTTTGAAAATATGACAAACAGTTCTCACACTCTTGTGAGTATTAGAAAAAATTAAAAAAAGATAAAGACAAATACAAGTACAATGAGAAATATTAAAATATTTAATTTCGAACTCTGACTACGTCTGTCCTCAGCTGCACTATTAACCAGGGAAAACATTAGCTTCCATCACTGCTGGCAGTGTAACATGTTGGAGTGTCAGCCCATCGGAAGAAACCACAACGAGCTGAAACACCCCTAAGACAACCGTAGAACTGTCTACCACTGCTATGAGGCTGACGCGATGTAATGGAGTTGGTAGTCCACAGTAACACAAAATAACACTGTCTTTCACCGAAATTCTAGAAGTCCTGTTGGTATAACTGTGAAAAAAAAATAAAAAAAAAACTTAATATTGGATCTTATCCCAAAAAAGAAAAAAATACACATCAAAATAAATCTATAATGTTCGAAGAAGAGAAAGACTTGTTAGATTAGCTGTCATAAATAGCATCTGCTATAGACTCCCTAAGAGCAGTCATCTCAGCCACACCCTCCACGTCATGAACTTCAAATTCATCAAAGTCATTCTCATCCTCAAGAAATGAAAGCTTGATCATAATTTTTTATGGTTTTTCATAAACATTCAGCTCAACGTTATCAGTCATGCTGAAGTCCGTATTTGAACGTGAGGGATGTCTTCGGATGAAGTTATGCAGTGTCATTGTTGCCACCACAATATGCACCTACTTCTGAAATGGATATGACGACATATCACGTAGGATGACCCATTTCTTCTTCCAAACTCCAAACGTTCTTTCAATGACTCCACGTAAAGATGAGTGACTTTTGTTAAATATTTTTTCCTACCACGAATAGTGTGACTTGCTCGCTGAAAATCAAGAATATGGTACCTAATATCTGGATATGGCTTCAAATAACCCCTCTGCATAGGATATCCAACATCAACCAAATTGTATTTTCCTGCTATGGAAGACATTGTTATTTCCAATAAATACCTATAACTAATAATTTTATAAATCAAAGCATTCCTGAAGGCGGATGAGGAAGACCATATGATTTATTCCTAGTAGCATAAAAGAAAATTAATGTCATGTGCGCTCAATTCCCAGCCCATCATAACATATGTGAAACACATGTTGAAGTCACATACAACAATGACTTTTTAAGTGGTTGAACCACTTCGACCAATGTAAGCCATATTGTCATGGCTGGGTAGTCGAGCATCAACGTGAGTATCATCAATTGCACTTATGCAGTTCTGTTTTACAGGTTAGAAAATATTTCTATTTTGGTATGTACGTAAAGAAAATAATAGTTACCTTGAAGTAAGGTATGTAACGGGAATCGGTTGTGATTTCTCCTGGAGTATTAGCACATAATGGATTCTCTAGCCTGATGATTTCAGTGGCTAAGCTAACAAGTTCATGTATGCCTTTGGAGAAATAATGGTTTATGGTCTCCGATGAATGCTGAAATCTCTCCATAGCACCACTAATTGATTCATTCTGTGACAGAATATATAGTGTTATAGTCAATTCCTCCATTCTCGTCGTTGTCAAAGAACCTTGGAGTTCGTGATTCAAGGATAACTCGTGTAGGAGATCCATAAATATCAGTACAGACATTTGAAATCTGTTAATGGACCTAATTGGATGTCCAGAAAGCATCTCACCTACCCATTTATCCCCAACAAAGCTGAAGGTCATTCAGGGTACAGTAAGGCATCAAACATGTTTTGTTATGCAATTGTGTAAGGTTACATAGCTATGATCTTCAATAGAGAGCACTATAACTGAAGTGCATGTGTAACAAATAAGCAATAGACATTTTTCGTATACTGACTGACTGGCATTGAAAGACATCCAACTGAAGTATAGGTGTGACAATAAAGCAAGACACATCTTACATTTGATATGCACCTTCTTATACATCTTGGAATCCAATTCCACCAGAAGCAACTGTCGAATTAATATGCATTTCCATCAGCATAAAAAACCAATGCAAACCGAAGCTCTAAAGACCAATACAACTCGTAGGTCTAAAATATAAATAGTGTATTTTCTCTCTACCCTTAGCATCAAAAGAAGCTAGAAAACCCCATAAAAATATACCAACCTGATGCTCTAAAATCCAAACAGAAATAATTCATCAACACATAAGTGAAAGTGAGATAATTCATGCACTAAAGAGCAACATTCAAAAAATTGTGGGTTCTGTATGTAAATGCTCGATGATATATTTTTTAACTAAAGAGCATAGTATCAAAAGTTGATAGCATTCCATAGATAGCATGCATTTCATCTCAACACCAAACCATAGACATAGTTTGCATTTCATCTCCAAGGCCAATAAATTCCCAATTATACAACTTAGTAATATTCAAAGAAAAGTCCCATGATATATTCTCTAACTGGAATGTATCTAAATGCATTTCAAAAAATTCCCCATTATTTGCAAACAGTAAATAGTATTTGCATTGCAAATGAAGTGGAGGGCATTGTTTCTTCTCCACAAATAACAAGAATTCAAAATATTTCCATGCATTGCAATCACAAAATAGATCCCAAGCATTCCAAAATTACAATTTTCCAATTCCAACATTTCGAACCATGAAGTTTTAACACAAAAACAGGAAGAAGAAATTTTCCAAATGACCCAATCACTAGGGCTATCAAAAAAGCTCGTTGTTCACGAACAGTTCTTGTTCAGTTTGTCAATGAGTTCGTGTTTGATTCGTTAGATAAGTAAACGAGACGAGCGTGAACAATTTTTTTTTCGTTCATTCAGTTAAATGAACCAAACACAAACAATGATGTGTTCGTTCGTGTTTGAATCGTTATTGTTTGAAATATAAAATAATTTAAAATAATTATGTATAAAAAATTTTATGATATTTTTAAAAATTAAATTTTATAAATTATAATATGTAATAAATTATTAATAATAATATATTAATATACTATATTAGTAATATACTAATATAGATATTATATATTTATATAATATAAGTTATATAATTAATATAATATATTATTTATATATATTGATATTAGGGATGTGAAATTGGTTCGTAGTTCGTGAACAGCTCGTGTTCGGCTCGTTTGTTAAGAAATGAACATGAATAGTGACTTCACGGACAATTTCAAACACGAGCTTATTTCAAACAAAATAAATTTCAAATGAACCAAACACGAACACAAGCTCTGTTTGTTCGTGTTCAATTCGTTTACACCCCTACCCATCATCAACCAGCTGAAGCCCATATATAAGGGTATATCAGAATTCATACAAATAGAAATACTCACAGAACAATATAACAGGTGCAGTGGAACACAGATCCAACGCATTCAAGAGATTTGTTCATCTATCATTCTCGCGATATTACCAAAAAAAATCGAAAGTGCACTGGAACACAGATCCAATGCATTCAATGCATTGCCAAATAATTCAGCAAAGACATCCTCAAGAAAACCCTAAACCATTAACTGAATAATGCAAAAAAAAAAACAGAAAGACAATCGAATTGATGTTCGCAAGGAGAAGATCGAGCCATAAAACCAACCAGAAAGCATAGCAGCACATAGATCTCCCCAGAGGAACGAGCAAGAATCGATGTTTGCAAGGGAGAAAATCGGGGAGCGAGAGCGCGAGGGAGATCGCCCAAGGGCACGAGAGGAATTCGAGCCCTAAACGTCAGTCGCGAACGCCGAACGCAGGGGCAGCCCCGCGATCGACTCTTAGTACAAAATAAATAAAGCGCGTCGCAGCGTTTATGAAACGCCTACTGAACTCTTTATCCAAACAGCATGTTAGCGTTCTCAAAACGCCGCAGCACTTAAATAAGCTGCCCCAAACTCTAGAGTCATTCCATCTACAAATTTAAATTTAATAAAGCCCAAAGAGAGATAAATTTAAAGGATTTATGTGTTGCTTGGGACCTTCATTCCAGTCCCGAGCTTTATAAATCCTACTTCCATAAATCTGACTCCCCAGCCAAACATCCCCTTAACCGTCATACACTATAAGAGAGGCCTAGCCAGAGCACCATTTCTCACCTTCACAAATCACTCAACTCGATCGAATGGCGAACAGCTTTCGCTCAGCAGCAGTATCCCCACTCCTCCTCTGCCTCGCCATCCAAATCCTCCTCCTTGCGCCCGATTCCTCAGCCGCCGGAAACTTACTGAAGGCCGGCGAGACTCTGCTCGCCGGCAAATGCCTCTCAAATGGCGACTACCACCTAGCCATGCAGAAAAACTGCAACCTCGAATTGTACCACGGTAATAACCTTACGTGGGAATCCCACACTGCTGGCATGGGAACGAATTGTTTTCTATATATGCAAACCAATGGCGAGCTTGCCATTTTCTCGAAAGGGATCTCTAGATTTGTGTGGGTTACTGGAACGGGAGGGGGAAGCTATTCTCGCTTCATCCTTGTGCTTCAACCTGATGGCAACGCTGTGGTGTACCGTAACGCAGTGTGGTCTACCGGCACGGGGCGCGCGATTAATGGCGACGTGGCGTCTAATAAGGCCCAAAAGTCTGCTCCTTAATTAAGAGTATTGTGGATCGAGAAGAAGAAGATGGATACGCAGTTTTATAACGATTCAAAAAATGTTTCATTTTTCTGTCAGCTGGTGAAAAAAGTTTCTGTTTTTATGTAGTTACAACCATCAAATTCAGCTTAATTATCATTCTCTTAATTGAGTTTGATGTTTGTAATGGGGCTGCTAATACGATTTGAATTAAGTGTGGTAATTGTAATGTTTGTATCAATGGGTACTTTATGAATTTTGTTTTGTTTGTTTTGTGTGCATGACATAGTTGTTGGATTGAAATCATCGTTAGTGGATGTTTAATAATCATGCAAATACGTTTTTTTAATGGAAAGTGGTTTAGTGAAGAGACGCTAGCAGACTAGCAAAGCTCACAAGAAAAAAAAAAAAAAAAAACCCTTTTGTCATAAATCAAGCAAAGATCAGACAGGAGTTGAGCTTATATAGGTTGGAACATGGGCATCATGTACTCTTTAACCGACCTTGCAACATATTGTCCTTCTGCAATAACTTATTCAATCATTTAAAGGGACAGTTCCTTGAAGCTAAAATGATTTTGCGTCTACGACGCCGGCTAAAAGGCAGTCTTAGAACGTTTGCTGCTGCAGCAACAAACCTTTATCCCATTAAGTGGGGTCGGCAACATGAATCATTTTTCTTCATTGATTCCTATTGAGGGTCATATTTTAAGTCAATTCTAGTAAATTAAGATCAGTTTTTAAACAACATGCCCTTGTTTTTCTTGGTCTACCTCTGCTTTTCTTAACAAAATTTGAATCTAAAATATTTACTGTCCTAATCGTATCATCAGATGATCAACGTTTAATGTGACTAGACCATCAAAGATGAATCCCTCTAATTTTGTGCTCCATTGAAGCCACAACAACCCTATCACAAATATATTTATTTAGCATTTTGTCGCTAACTATAAAGCCACTCAGCCACCTAATCATCCTTATCTCACCAACACTTAACTCAGTTATGTGCTTCTCTTTTAAAAGCCAACATTCAACGACATAGAGCATTACAGGTCTCACCACCATCTTATAAAAGTATTCTTTCAATCTAAGCATTATTTTTCTATCACACGATTGGCCCGAAACACTCCTCCACTTCAACCAACCAACTTGAATTCTAATAATAAAATCCTCATCTATATCACCATCACTTTGAACAATAAACCTGAGATATATAATGTTCCCACTTTTTAATAATTTGATCACCCATAGTTACAACTCTGTCACTAGAGATACTGCTAATAAAATTGCATTCAATGTATTCAATTTTAGTTCTACTGAAATGAAGGATAACATCCACAATTCAATTTTTTCTTGATTTTCTCTCAAGTCTTATCCACGAGAAGGAAACATCGGGAAAAAGCATATCCCAAGGTACATCCTCCTGTAAATGTCCAGTAAAAGCATCCATAATTAAAGCAAAAGGATATGAACTTATAGCCAATCCCTGATATAATCCAACTAAAATAGAAAAATATTTGGTCAATCCTCCTTCTGTTTGAACACAAATAACCATTTTAGTATACATATCCTTAATGGCTTGAATATAAGTCATATCTCTTGGAATTTTATCATAAGCTTTTTTCTAAATCAATGAAAAACATATGTAGATCCTTCTTAATATCTCTTAGCCTCTCCATCAAACCTCTCAGTAAATGCATAGCTTCCATAGTAGACCTGCCCGACATAAATGCAAACTGATTAGGAGAAATCTTTATAACAAATCTTAACCAATGTTCAATTATCCCTCCCACAATTTTAAAACACATTAACTTAATTCCTTTATAATTTGCACACTCTTGTGCATCCCCTTTATTCATAAAAATGGGGGCCAAAATACTCATCCTTCATTCCTCAGGCATCCTTTCAGTTTTAAAAAGAATATTAAAGAGTTTAGTAAGCAAAGTAACTCTCAAATCTCTTATATACTTCCACACTTCAATTGGGATATTATCAAGTCCTACAGACTTTCCACCATTAATTTTCCTTAAGGCATCTTCAACTTCTTTTTTACTAATGTGACGGTAAAAATAAAATATTTTATTATTATTAATGATAATAAGTTCACTAAGATCAATCGTATTTGTAGAAACTTCATTAAGAAGTTTATCAAAGTAAATAATCCACTTAGGTTGAATAACTTTTTCTAAGAAAAACATTTTTTGATTTTCATCTTTAATACACTTTACTTAAGATAAATATTTACTTTTTTTCTCTTTGTTTGAAAAATTTCTATATATATATATATATATATATATATATATCACCTACTTTAGTATCTAATCTATTATAAAAATCACTAAAAGTAGAATTTTTAGCGTTACAGATTGTTTTTTTTAGACTTCCTACTTACATATTGTTTTCTTAGACTTTTATATTTTTCTCAGTTCTCTAAACTTTTATATTTAAACCAATATTTATAATCTAACTTCTTATATTTTATATCTTCTTGCATATTATTTTTCCACCACCAACTATTTTTATTTATAAAACCTTTTGATTCTCCAAGTACATATTTTGTCACTTGTTTAATAGTAATTGTTACTTTATCTCACATATAACAGTCTTAGAACAGCTAATCACAAAAAATCACTAAAGTAAATGCCACAAATATTTTTATTGGAGCCAGTTGATATATTTGTGTATCGAATCAAACAATGGAAACCCTAATAATGACCAGTTACTAAAAGTTTGATTTGGGGTAATGCTGATTTAAAAAATGGTTGTTCCATATTATTTGATACCACAAGTTTAGCTCAGTTGAGACCTTGAGTTCATAAAGCATTATTAGCTGAAGTCGGTCAGAAACAAGCTGCAAATAATTTTTTAGACAGTTTATTACTTTGTACATGTTGCTTACAAAAAATAGTTTGGACATGAATGAATTTATGCTTTTCTTCTCTGCATTAGTAGCCTCTTAAAAACAAAAAAAGAGTTATCTAAGTTGTGTTGGAGATATAAGGAGATGGAGGTGAGGAAAAAACATTAAGAAATAAATTAATATAATGAGAATTAAGTATCATAAGTGAAAGCAAATCTCTCATTAAATTTCTGAAGAAGGTGATGGAACAATTTTCTTAAGCAATTTTAGTAGCAGTAGAAATTTCATTATTAATAACAAATGAATCAATACTATTGGCCACCAACCAAAAAAAAGACATTGACTTAGAGTTCAAATCTAAATTTCGAAGTTGAGAAACTTATTAAGACTAAAGAATGAACATAACACATTTTATCAATCGGTCATAATTCATTTTAAAATTTGAGACTTTAAACATGAAATCTTGTATAACTTCTACAATAAAGCCTAAAAAAATATAAAATATAGTAGTCATCATATCTAGTATAACACCTAAAGCTCTGTTGCAAATCTGAACATCAAGCAAAATGCATGTACTAATGCAGTTTCAAAACCTTATAACTAGTTAATCTTTTATAAAAATTATCTAAAACCACTAGAAGATAGATGGTTTGATCTCTCCTTTTTATTTTCTTCTTTTCAAACTTAAGTTGAGGCACGCTCTATAATAGCAGCATATCAAAGTGTAATATATAGACGCTATCGAAGTCACTCCTAGCAAACTCTGGGATTATTCTTAATCAACTGCCAGAATCATATATTAAAGACTGCTTGTAAAAATGGAACACAATTAATATTAAATTATGTTTAAAGAAAATTATAGACTAATATCTGACTTTACTTTGAACATCAGACAGCATGTTTGAGATCTATTATATACACACAAACCCACACAAACACTGAATTGTCAGAATTTGCCTATAATTATACAATATAATACTAATTCATAGCTCATGCATCACTTTTCTTCAACAATATCAGATTTTAAAGTTTTGATTTATATTCATAATTCTTTCAAAAATAGAGATTTTGATCTCAATCATATTATAAAATGTGGAAGAATCGATATGGTTTTTAATAACATTTGGTAGGGTTTGGTTTATTAATTAAAACAAGAGAATAGTTATAAAATTTTACAGACAAAATAATTTATATATTATTGCATACTTACTAATGCTCGTTCAAACAGGCATGCATGCTCAAATTTTAACTCATTTTAAGGACTTTGAGATAAATTTTATGTGATTAGTTATATCTTATATTACATCTAACAGTGTATTTGAAAAGTGGCGTATTGTTGCTCTACTAGGGATTCGTTTCTTTTCACTCCTCCAAAGTCGTTGAGCCTTGCTCCTTTGGTTGATTTGTTTGGCCGAGGGGCTTGGCTTCGCCCCTCGTTGTTTTCCATGGATCGTATTTACTTTCCTCCTCTTTCGTCTTCACCTTCAAGATCTATTTTAGCTTCACCTTCCACGAGGACTTGGAAAAATATTTTTTTCTTATTATCTTTCTAACTCTTCTTCTTTTGATATCTCTTTTTATTTTCGAACGGCAAAATTAGTTCTGCTCGAAAATAGGAGGGGCAACAAATACGTCATAAAAAATATCTCTTCATCAGGCATGGACTTAGGCAATCGTTTGAGGAAGAAACATTCAAATTTTCATCAAAATTAATTCAGAACTCCGATTTCAATAAATTTATAGTCAAACTGACGAGCTCGACAACATAAATCCAATGATATCAAAATTGGTCCAATCCAAATGAAATCAAGACATTAAACCGCTTTTGAACATTTTTTGGGTATATGCGAAAGGTCAAACTAACTCCGAATTGGGCGAACCCATAGTCAAATCAAGCGTCTCGACAAAAAAAAGGTCCAATGGGCCCAATATTGCTCAATTTTGATATCAGTTTTTAAGACACTCAAATGTCGTCTGATTGATGGAATCTCTCTGGGTAGTCAGATTAGAGTGGCTAATATTCTTTCATTAATTGCAACGATGATCGATAACGATTGCCACCAACCACCTTCAAACACTACTAGTTGATCACCGTCGATCATCAACAGCCACCACTCATTTCTTGCGAAAAGATCCTTCGCGCGCCAACTTTATAAATTGAAAGATTGTACAATTCTTTTCAGTCTATGGGACAAAAGATAGTACATGTAATCTCCCGTTTATAATGAATCTCTTCAGCTGTGTCAGACTCTGTGGATATCTCCTTTTCAAGATTTTCTATATAATAACTTATAGTGTCTCTACTAGTTGTTTCTTTCACTTAAGTGTGTTTTGAATTCTCATGCAATACTAAGCCAATAACCTATCATTCTATTGCCACGAATTTTCTAGCACACAATATTTATATATCGTGTTTAGAAGAGAAAGTTGTATTCTCTGAGAAAGAGATTGATGCTGGTTTGAAGCAATTGATTTTAGCCTGAGTTGGTTTTGTGCTTGGAAAGTAGCATTTATATGGTAAACTTCAACAATCCAATCACAAAATTTGGAAGCTAAAAGGTAGCGTTGATCTATTATCTTTTCTTGTCTGAAAATACTTGAAATGTTCTGGAATAGGGGTACTTAGTTTATTTATAGAAAACTATTTATACTTAAAGAGTGGACTCTTGATTTTAGCAATGTTAAGGAGGATTTCAAAGAAATGCATATCTAGATTAAACTCCACAATCTTCCACTTTGTTGTTGGTTAGAAACTGAGATTTTTAAACTTGTCAGTAAGGTTGGAATCCCCTGCATGTTGATCCCCTTATTATTAAGGGCTGTACTTGCTTCTGCTAGATTTAGTGATCAAATTTCAACCAATTATGCTTTACTGAAGTTTGTTTTAATATCTTTGACGGGTATAGATGCAAAACAACCAATCATCAATGATTGGAACCCTTTTCCTTGAAAAGTTTGTGACGCCTCTGCTCATAAACATGCTTCTTATCCCAAATCTCCCAACTACAAACCCCCTCTTCCAGTTCATCCTGTTAATCATGGTGGAAGTCATTCGCATTTGCATACTAGACAGAGTATCCCAATGGATCATAACGCTATTAGGAATCGGATTAAACCACCCGTGACACTTCCTACTACCATTGCTTTACCTATTCTTCATTTTAACATACACACTCCTTCACTTGCAAAAAGTAGTGATTAGCCAAATTCTTCTTCTAAACTAATGGAAGATGTTCATGTCTAACACTCCTTATCAATTATGGTAAAAAAATAAAAACCACACTGAAAACAAATATCATAAAAAACATTGCTCAGAGACAACCATCACCTCCCAATAATCTAAAAACAACTACTTTCTCTCAACAAACATAGAGGTGATATCTACCTTCATACGAAGGCGCTGAGAACGCTTATTTAAGAAAACACAAGCAAATGATCGAAGGAAATAACTTGTGGCACGACATATATAGAAAAGTCATGGCTAATCTCTAGGAATACGTGCACCGGTAGACCACAGTGGAGGTCCATAGACCACAACATTACCATTTGGTTGGAGCACAAGTGCGTATTTACCATATGCCCCTCCTGTCTCACTGCTCCATATCAAGACGCTGTTCGTACCAGCGAAGATGTTCATCTCACCATTATCTTGCAAACGCAATTTACAGTCCGTGCCCATTTTTGCGGTGTTCGACGACCAAAGAGTTATATTTTTGTCATATAACACCAAATTACAATCTTTCTCCATTATAAATTTGTAGTCGTAGATTGAAAAGGAATCCCCACTGGCAAGCTCTTCACCAGATTTTAGAACATTGGCTAGGCTTGTTGTGAAGCATGATGCGAAGAGGAGCAGTAGGATAGAAGAGGAAAGGAGAGTTGCTGAACTTCCAGCTGATGCATTATTGAAAGCCATGATGAAAGACTTCTTTTAGAATGATGGAAGCTGGGCTTTTAGTCGCTATGATCTTATCTGCTTCTGCTCCTTTCTATTTATGGTGCAGCAGGGCCTGCCATGATTTTGAAAAAAAGCAAAAACAATGAAAATAATATATAATGAAAAATGTTATTATTATTATCTTTATTTTTTTTTAATATGAAATGGGCTGGAAATGCATTGGTTTTTAATTGATGCAGTCATTCCAAAAGAATCATTCATCTCGTCGTTATAATTTATGTTGAAAGGGTTTTACTTGGTAAAATTTACATATTTAGCCAACATAATCATTATATATTTACATATCTAACCTTCAATGTTTGATATGAAAAAAGTATACTTTACTTCTTGAAATAGTGATGGAGGTATTTTTTTGTATGATGTTAAGGATTTGAGTGGTATGCTTGTAAATATAAAGTTTTGGTATTACAGATGTAAATAGAAAAAAAAGTATGTGCTATGTACGTAAAATCCCCTATATTTGAATTTTTACATGCTTATTGACCAAATAATAGCAATGATTTTTCTAACATCTACTTTTTATCCCGCAAGCTATCCACAGCAGATAAGACAAAAGTCTAATTAGACATTATCATGCAAAGATGGGAATCTCATGTAGTCAACGAATGGAGCATATCTCTAATTAATCAAATATCAAATATAACACATGTGGAATGTTGATTTATTAAATAGAGCGTAAGACGTGAGAGAGTGATAGAGAGAAGAAAGTGCATAATAGTGAACATAAGTATGATTTGTTGATTAACCATTTCTCATAAAATGATTCCCCTATTTAACTAGGAAGAGACACCATATAAGAAATGACATGTTTGTCTATATTTTAATAGGGGTGTTAGAAGATATTTTAGGTAATTTGCATATATGGGACTACGACTCGGCAACCCTCTGACTCGTCGGCTGAAAGCAATGGATCTCAGTTTGAAAAGACTTGTTCGTCCCACAATGTTGAATCAAGATTGTCGGTCGGCCTTTGATAGTCTTCGGGTGGGCTAGTTTTTACTCGATCGACTTGGCTTTATTGATCAGCTATTCTAGTGTGGTTGCCAGCTATTGATCTCTCGATGAGGGGCTCCACAGGCAGAATGAAACTAGACTATCAGGCAAAGGGTGAAGAATCACCATAATTCAATAGATAGCTCATTTTCTGACGAGAGGGTTCTCTTAGATGCTTCTTGGAATATGTTATTGACAGTCCTCGGCCCTTGAAAAAGAATCACTAGGTGTAAGTGAGATGTTGACAACACCAAAACTCTTCTATTGAATCAAATTATGGCAAAAGGTAGATCAATGTCTATGCTCAGCTTGACTAGAAAGACTCCAAAATAGCAAGTGATTGACAAAGTCTCCACTTAAAGACATCAGAAGAATACAAGCCTTAGAAGTCACAAGTACATAAAATACTTCAGAACGCTACAAGCCTTAAAAGACACATGTACAACAACATATTTCAAACTCCTAGAAGGCATAAGCCCAAGAAGGCACAATCCTTAAAAGGTATATAGGCATTGATCTACCTCTCACCATAATTTGATTCAAGAGAACAGATTTTAGAAGAGACGAGTCTAAAAAGGTACGTGATTTTTTTATAAAATGTACATGCTCACTTTAATTGCAATAATCTACACTATGGAGAAGTCACAACATCCCAAAAGAGGGTAAATGACGGTTCAAAAGCAACATAAAAAATTATATTTCTTTAAAAAGAATGTACATACAGACATATCATCTTCATGTACAAATGTCACATTAGACAATTAAATGACTACAACATCTTCGAGTTAGGTCAGCATCGCCTCTCTGAAATTTTAGTACTTCGGCTGATCTTCAACAGAATGAAATTCTTCTGATATCTCCGCTACAACAACACAAAAATCTTCCATCAAAGCGTAGCGTCAAAACTTCAACATTTCTTCATCTCTGCCGAAATGCGCAACATTTACAAGCAAGAAGATCATGAGTTTTCCGTTGGGTAGGAAAAGAGATAATTTTCTTCAACTCAGCGGCACGAAAGAATGTCTTGGGGATATACTACTACGCAGGATATGGATGACTTTTTTTTTTTTTTTTTGCACTGCAACATGAAAGAATATCTCTTTGAGTGCAGGACGGGGACAAATTTATTTTGCACCGCAATGTTAAAGAAAATAACGTTGATCTCTTGCTACACAAGATTGGAACAACTTTCTTCTCCACCACTACGTGAAAGAAGATCCCTTTGATTGCCTTCTACGCAGAACAAAAACGTCTATCTTTTGCACCTTAATGCAAAAAAAGATCTTGTTGCTAATCTGTTATGCAGGGTGTTATGCAGGGCGCAAACGACTTTCTTCTTTTGAAAAATCTTGAATCATATGTTAGGCAGAGTCGAGGACCCCACTTTCTCCATCTACTTCTTTCATATTTATATGTTTAAAACTCACTTATATTAATAACCAAAAATAAATTCAGCCAATAAAAAAATAAAAATAAAATGTGCGAAAATAAAAAAATAATAAACAAAATCTGTTTAAATTTTATAGTCATTTGGTCTTCGACTTTCATTCCAAATTCATTACAAAAAATTAATAGTGATAAATAATTTATTTTCGAATTCCTGCCGTTCCGCGTTAAGCATATAAATAAATAAATGTAAATGCCATCATGGGCCCACCACATCAGCCCAAAAGAAACACGACAAAGGAATTCCTTATTTCACGTTTTCTTTGCACGATGGGATCAACCCTCCGCCCGCAGCAAAACGCGGCAACTGGCAACTACATTTATTATTATTATTATTTTAGTATACGTTTTCTTTTCAGGAAGTGATCAAC
>NEWO01000012.1:3790392-3824005 GCA_003013225.1 Phalaenopsis aphrodite | reverse complement strand
ATAAGACCCCCTAAATTTGAATTTTTGCATGCTTTCTGACCAAATAATTGCAGTGATATTTCTAACATCTGGTTTTTTATCGCCCAAGCTATCCTCAACAGATATGACAAAGGTCTAATCTTCATTTGTCCCCAGTACAATTATTAGAAATTCTCATGCAAAGAGGGAAAATTAAGTCAGTGGTGTGTCAGGCCTACCTGATCTAGTCAACGAATGGAGCATATCTCTAATTCATTAAATATCTGATATAACAAATGTCGAATCTTGATTTGTCTGTGAATCGCACTTGAAAAAATAGAGTCTATGATGGGAGAGAGAGAGAGAGATAGAGTGTAAGACGGGGAGAGAGAGAGAGAGAGAGAGAGAGAGAGAGAGAGAGAGAGAGATGGGGAGAATGATGAGCATAGTAGTGAATATTAGTTGATTTGTTGATTAACCATTTCTCATAAAGTGATTCTCCTATTTAAATAAAAGATGATATAATGAATGAAATTGTTTGTCTCTATTTTAATGGGGGTGTTACATGATATTTTATGTAATTTGTGTATATGGGAATACAACGCGGCTACCCTCTGACTCGTCAATTGAAATCAATGGATCTCAGTTTTGGGAATACCTGATCGACCCACTATGTTGAATATGGTTGTCGGTGGGCTTTTGATAGTCTTTGGGTAGGTAAGACTTTACTCGGTCGACTTGACTTTAATGATCAGCTATTCTAATATGGTTGCAAACTATTGATCTCTCGATGAGGAGCTCCATTGGCAGAATGAAACTAAACTAGCGGGCAAAGGATGAAGAATCACCATAATCTGATAAATAGCTCATTTCTTGATGAGAGGGTTCTCTTAGATGCTTCGTGGATTACGTTATTGACAGTTCTCAGCCTCCGAAAAAGAATCTCAGGATGTCAGTGAGATGTTGACAACACTGAACCCTTCTCTCGAGTGGTAGATCAATGATTGTGCTCGGCTTGATTAACATTAGTCCTTGGTTTTGGTGGCCTAAGTCTGGTCGACTTCCAGCCCAGGTTAGGATGTTGCTTCTGGTCAAGAGGTTCCTTTGGTCTTCTGTCAGTGGGCCTTCCGTAGGTGTACTTTTTTTGTCCCTTGATCCATTGAATCTCTTCGCGTGCTAGCGCATTTCTGATGTACAAAACATATATTACATGAAATTTGAACATTTCCATTCTCATTCCAATTAAGAAAACCTACTAAATAAAAACAAAACAAAATCTATTTCTAAATTCTTATAAGTTGAACATTTTTTTATATTTATTTTTACAAATTTTAAGGGCAAAACGTGGGCTGTATTTTAACATATTTGATTTAATTAAGCTTAATGTGTCATGGGAACTCAATTTCAATTTGAGAATATCTTATTTTCTTAAAAGTGAAATTAAGGTATGTAACATAGTTTGTATGTATTTACATATGTCACATCTTAACTTTCAAATTAACATACATAGCACAATGGTCCTTTAACCCTATACATAAAAAGATGAATTTCACTTTTAAAAAGTGAAAGTTGTGATATTTTTATGTGATATTAAAAATTTGAATGCTATAGATATAAATATGTATGTTTAGGTGTGAGATATATAAATATATAAATACATAAAAATTGTGTGCCATTTATGTAAAAGCCCTCTTTTCAAGATGTTTGATCTGTCTAATCAAATCAATGGTGCTTATGTCGCATTTCATCTATTAGTTTTATAGTCTAAAACTAACCAAATTGCTACGTACTAATTTTTTGTTATATGTTGTCACAATAATTGATGTACAAACATGAAACTATGAAAAATTCTTAGATATATGAAAATTCCGAAGATATTCTTCATGAAGAAACGAAAATGGGAAGAAGAAGAAAATAAGAAAAAAAATTATAAAGCCCAAAAAGGCCAAGTATTTTTATGCTTTGTGTATTCATCCTATCAATCATTACACCCTCTGATTATTCATTATGTTCTTTACATAGATACAGCGTTAGGGGCTTTATGGTCATCATGTTGGTAACTGTGAGGTGTATAAAGGCTAAGTTGGTTTTAGCTTCAAGCCCTAGGCATTTCTGCTTACTTCAAAACCACTGCTCTGTGGCGGAAGAGAGCTTTGTGCTGAATCGCATAAGTTGCAAGGTGAGCTGCTTTACCCACCTCTCAATTAGATGAGGGTCTAACGGATCAATTATTAGCTTGTTGGCAATTGGTAGAGTTTTTGTGAGGATGCTTGTCAGCTTATATTATCATGATATTTTGAAGAGAGGCTTTTTCTTGTTTAAGTGATATATGTAGGTGTTAGTCCATTTTTATGTGTTTTATTCTTACATGGAAAAATGTTTTGTTTTTGGGGCTATTATTGAGGAGTTGTCGTTGTGTATTGTGCTTGATGAAGGTGAGGTGTTTGTGACTTCTTGTAGTGTCTTTCTTAGCCATGTAACATTAGTGATTGTTGATGCAAGTGCCATGAACTCAACTTTTGTATATGATCGGAGATCGCGAGTTACTCTTGGTTACCAATAATATTAGGTTGTCCCAAGAGAATGTAGAATCTTGTGGTGAATTTTCTTTTTTAGGTATCGCATGTAGCCTTCATCTGCATATACATTTAGTTGGAGATTTTTTTCTTTTATGGGGAAGTCATGGTGTATGGTTCCTTTTATGTATTAAAGAAGTCTTTTAATATGACAAAAGTGGTTTGTGTGTGGATTATTAATGTGTTAACTAAATATGTTTACCATGAAGGATGTGTTTGGCTCATGTTATCATTTTGAGCATATGCAGTTCATTGTGCTTTAAGGCATTTGCATAATTTTAAAATATGTATAAAATGAATTTTGTTGGATTTCAGCCAGCAAGACACTTTTGACCGGCTCAATCGGTCGAACAACTATTATGTTTTTTTTTTTTTATCTATTAGTCGGCCCTTTTAGGCTGATCAACCCCTTTTGATCGATCACTTTTTGGTTTGCTTTATCGGTCAATCAACCACTTTGGCTTGATTTGATCGATCAATCAATCAGCTTGGACTGATTTGCCAGCCACCTTTGCTCGACCTTATCAACCAGTCGATTGTCCTTGATCAGCTCGATCGTCAAGTGGGTCGTCTTTGCATATGAAACCTATGTTTTATGTGCGGTTTTAAAAATCAATATTTTTAGGCATATTAGGGTTGAATGCCCATATGCTTTATTGTGTCATGATAAAATTTTTTATTGATTTTTGCTACTTCATATGCATGAAAATTTTGCTTTAGTCTTATACATATATCGTTATTTCATTGCATGCAAAACTATATTTGCCATATTTATGCTTTTTTGGCATTTTCCATGTTTGGGTGTCTTTGATTAGCTGCACTCGTAGCATCCTCAAACAGACATCACCGTATGCATGTGGTTAGATGTTTGCATATTTGGTGAGGGGGTTGTCTAACATATAAGGTCGCCCATTTCGTAATTCTTCTTAATGAGAACTACGTTACCTCACTCCTTGTGACAGCATCTAGAGTATTACAGTACATTGTGTCGTCTATATGAGTTATGTTATCTAGCCTCTGAACTCGTAAAATGCACAATCTATGCCCTCTTAGGTATGTGATTCTCACTTAGCAGAAATCACACTACCTAGCATTTTTGGCATCGTTTTGCATTGATTATGTTCTTGTCATTTGCCGTAGGCGTCTCATGCATTAATTGCCTCTGCTATTTGCAAGAGCTCGTTTGAGTGCCACTTGGGAAAGGTGTAATTTCTCTTAGAGATATCCTATACCCGATGTATCCATAGCACTTGCCTGTCATTTGCATGACATCAGGTTTAGTTCCCAAGGTCGAGGTGTAACTCCTCTTAGATGTGTCTTGTACCCATTATACCTGATTTTTATGTGTCATGTGAATGTGGCATTTCTGCATGTTTGCACTTGCATGTGGCATGTATGTTATGAGCATATGCACCATATGATTGTGATAGACATTCACTTTGTGTATCAATTGTTTATATTATCATCTGACATACAACGTGATTACTCATACTTCGATGAAGTTATCATGTTATGTATAACTTATTGGCATATCTTCTATGATTGTTCATACTTTTTTTGAGAAATCATAATTTTCCAAGTCACCTTGCATCTTATATGCACATTACTCAATCAGTTTTGACGGTGAGTCAGTCGTGTTACTTGAGTGGCTCGTTGTTGATTGTGGTGCTTTAACGACCATTGTTTGTGAGGATATCTCGGCAAGCAATGCAAGTTATTGCATTGTGATCGACACGTGAATATTCAAGTTAGGGTTCCAAAAGATCTATCAGGCTCCACTTAGGCTTTTCCTTTCTTAGTATCTATTTTCAAAATTTATAGAAATTTTATTATTATTATTGATACACATAATTTTTTGAAGCTTATTTTAAAACTAATGCATTTTAATTTAAATTGTATGTGAGGTCATGTTTTTTAAAGATTTTCATGCCTGCATATAGTGGTGCCCATTCAAATTCTTGGATCATTAGGATGGGACCGGGGATAATGACCCTATTAAGAACATATACCCAACCTTAGCCACGCACTTAGATATTGTGAATAGGTCATCTTATTTTTTAGATGCTTGCTAGAATTAGGCTAAGTGTATTTATGTTTTTCATGTACTGGAAATTATTCTTTGGTGCACCATAGTCAGGCATTCTGTTTGATACTTTGTGTGTTTACTAAGTGTGAGACATGCGCACTAGTGTACTAGGTCAATTTTCCTTGTAGGAAGTCATGCTGAACAGGGAGAGACTGTTATGATTTTATCTAATGTGATTTTTGTAAGCGTTGTTTATTCTCCTTCCCACAGAGCATAGTTCATCACGTTGCATGTAAGTAGCTTTTATGTTATCCTTTATTTTCATGCAGGTCATGTCTTTTTTTTTTAACTTCTATGAGTTCCTTAGGCTGAGTCTATACTAGAAATAAAGTACGGGCTTAAGGTTCATGATGCGGGAATCTCATGGCTGGGACCAAGAGCTCTTAGCTCGTGTCCTATATCTTAATTCTATAATTATATTCTTGTATATCAGATATATATATGCAGAGTCTGATAGTTGTTTTGGATTTTTTGGGATATATTGTCGGCTTATTGACACCCATCCTATTTGTTTATTTATTCATTTAGCTTGATTTACCTTATGTCGTGTGGTGTCTTATCGCTTTCTTATGATTGTAGTTTGTTCGGATATCATATGAAATATAGTTTAGGCTTTTAAAGGACCTGAAATATTCTCTTTTCTATAAAATCTAAAAAATAAATATTGAGATAAATCAAAATTTAAGATTAATATAGTATAACTATTTAAAACCATTACTTTAACTTTTTGTATAACTTTCGGGCTAGTTTTAAAATGAGTTGCATTGCATGGTTATATTCTAAGTCAACTCCATACTAGGACATGATAGATAATTAATACATACAACATGTCCCGGGAAGAATCCTCCGTGTTTCTTCAACCTAACTAGCCTAGCATAAGTTTTTATACATAGGTGGTTGTCTAGCAAGATTAGAATATTAGAGACTCCTCGCCCCATATGGTATGTAAGTCCTTTGTGAGAGCGTCTTCAGTTTTGTAGATAAACCTCTCTTTTCTCTATTTTCTGGAGGCATCCATACCACTTTCTTGGCAAGTATAAGTCTCATTTCTAACTATGGATTCTACCACTAGAGGCTCATAAAGCTTTAGAGTCCTCTTTCCCTTGACTTTAGGGTTAGCACGATTTCTCTTGGACAATGCAATTCGGAGATTGCTGACAAGAGATCTTCGGGCAGGTTTGGTCAACTGCCTTCGCTATCAAGTAGACTTAAGGTTCTAATAGCTTGGGATGATAGACCCATGAAGTCCTGACATGGCCATCTCTACCCGAGTAGGATTTATCTACTTCTCCATTGTTGAGCCCCTTTGAGCCTAGTTGACTTTTTGTGACTTCAGATATAGTCTCGACGACCCTGATTGATGATAGGTCATCACTTGTTTGGGATAAGATGATTCACCATCTGCCCTACCTTAAGATTCGATGAGCTTCAAAGTATAAAGATGTTTCTATCGTCAAATCGATTATTTCATAGGCCTCATTGTCAAAATATCATCGTCCATTTGTGGATTTGAGGGATTCACCCTCTTTCATGTGGCTTGGTATAGGTTTCAGAGGTGGCGAGATGCTTCTAATTGAAATAACCGAGTAATTCTGGTATACCTATTTTTACTAGTTATCATAGAAAGGTAAGTAGGACCCCTATTATCGAAAGTATTATTGACAATCCTCTAAGATGTAATTAACCAAAGGAAGACAATCTTTTAGGAGTTGCTCTTGACCCAGAACAAAAATATCCTTTTTTGTTCTCTGATTATCGTTTGCTGAGGTAGAGATTCTCTTCATGGATATTATATTCAATATATTTTGATCGGATTCTTCTTTGGACGTATATTCTTGACCTATTACACGAGGTTTATTTTGAATAAACTCTCCAAGTTTCTTTTTAAATTTTTGTCTAATTTTGTCATATATTCTCATCTTTTTTAATTTTTTTTCTTCTTCGGATCATTTTTTATGATACAGGAGAGAGGTTTACTTGAAAATGAGAAATCATATGATGATATATATATAGTTTGATTATTAGGTTGTTGCCAAACAAAGCGGGCGCAACCAAATGTCTTGAGATGATTAGAAGTGAGGTTTTTTTTTTTTTTTTTTGGTTGAATATTTCATATGGGGATTGGTGGTTTGTATTTGTGGAGGATATCGTATTGATAAGATATATTACAGTTAAGAGTGCCTCGATCCAGAATTGTGGAGATAAGCTTACAGTGTTCAACATTATTCTGTCAATATCCCCTAAATGTCTATTTTGGTGTTCAACTAATTAGATCATTTTGTTCTAGTGCATGTGGACAGTTGAATTGATGTGAGATATTATAATTTTTATGTTGTTTAGTAAGGGGATGCCACGGGCGGAGATGTCATATTACTGGAGTGATGGGTTAAGTGAAAAGTTGTAACAGGATCTAACCCTGCTTCAATTGATCAAGTGACAAGTTCTCAAAAATGGGTGCTAGATGGGATGGGAAGAATGACATTGTTTGTGCTTTATATATATATATATATATATATATTGAAGGGAATGGACTGGTATTGTGGCCCACTCGCCATGTATAAATTTGAATCAAGGCTCAAACCCAGAGTTGATGGGATTTGCGTTGTCTTGCCAACCAACAGGCCACCAATGGGCACACGAGCGCGCGCACATAAAGTGTTTTAGGATTTGATCATTCCATGATCGTCTTGCTGGTGAGGTTGGTGATGAGGTGGGTGTATGCTCATCTTCTTCATTCGATTGAGGGAGTTGATAGATTTTTTTATTATATGTGGGGAAGCTAATGATGAGGAGTCCATGATCTTCTTGCTGGGTTGTGCAAACTAAGTATTAATTCTTTCAATCTATTACACCTCATATTATTCACTCTATTTTTTATATAGGTATAGTGTCCCAGGCTTTATTGTCATTATGTTGGGTTTTTGTTTTTTTTTTTTTTCTTTTGAAGGGTAATTATGTTGGTTATTGTGAGGCATATCAAGGCTAAGTTTGTTTCGGCTTCATGCCTAGCCTTCCCTATTTCCTCCAGGGTGCGATGGATTGTGTGAGGATTTTGAGAAGTGAACTCCTTTACTTATTGCCGAGGAATTATCTAATCATTGAAAATCAGATCAATCGTTGATGTGCTTGTGACACTAAAGTATTTGATAACTAAATATCATATATTTCTAAATCCCCCCTCTCCCCTAAATCATATATAGGAAAAAAAAAATTATGATTTATTTTCACTCAAATGTATAAATTAAGATTCTTTGTATCTCAAAATTATATTATCTTGAAGGCAAAAATTTCTTATCTATGGCAATAGATTCAAATTCACTTGGAAAGCAAATAGTGTAAACAACATTGCTCAACAAACATAGTGCTGATACAAACTTGGAAACTTAGCATGAAGACGCAAAGATGACTTACTCAGACTAACACATGCATGCGGGTAGGTGTAGAAGCTAACTTTTGGCCGACATCATATCTTTCTAAGGGATCTCAGAGGTAGAGTTAGATAAAGCATGTGTAATCGTAATCTGAATAAGTTCGCCGATGGACCACATTGGGTTTGTGTAGAGCACAACATTTCCATTTGGATGGAGCACAAGAGCGTATTTGCCAAATCCCCCTCCGGTCTCGCTTCTCCATATCATTCTTCTCAAACCAGAGAAGATGATGAGCTCACCATCGGGTTGCACATGAAGTCGACATTGGGTGCCCAATCCAACTGTGTTCGGATGGCGTTATCATTGTCATACAACACTAAATTGCAATCACTCTGCATTATAAATTTATAGCTGCCGATTGATAAGGATTCCCCACTGAAAAGTTTTTCACCAGATTTTAGAACATTGGTTAAGCTTGTGGAGGAGCATGATATGAAGAGGAGCAGTAGGATTGAAGAGGAAAGAAGAGTGGCTGAAGTTCCAGCTGAGGCAATATTGAAAACCATGATGAGAGATTCCCTCCAGAAGGATGGATGCTATGGTTTTACTTGCTATGATCTTTAGCTGCTTTGTTGTCGTTTCTATTTATAGGGCATGATGGCCGGCATGATTAAGAAAAAAAAGAATGAACATAATGTACAGAATAATTGGAAACTTCTGTTATTTGATACTGTTGTTATGGAAAAACTACTGCTTTAAAATTGATTGGATTGGATTTAAAATTGATGTTATGGAAAAACCAGATAAAATGGACTGGGCATGTGTGTGGTATTGATTGGATTTATTCATCTCTTTGTTATAATTTATAATTTCTTTATTTATTTTTCAGCTAAAGAACACATTTACAGCTGATGAACCATAACATTACCATAAAAAGTTCATCATATATCTATTAGGTACTGAATATATAAACGAAGTAAAGTTAGTTTATCTGCATAAGGTCCAAGAAGTGTATGGAAATTTAGGAGAATCACAAAGTCGTATTAATTTGTAGTGAAAGAGTTTTGTGTTTGATATCTCGAAAACAAAATAATAATAATAATAATAATAACTTTCCGACCAAATAAGAGCGTTGATACTGTAAGAAAAGGCAAGTGATTCTGGCCAAAGAAATTTACAGAGTGATGACAAAAGTTTAATCTTCCCTTTTCCCCTATTTGAAAGAAGTTTTCTCATGCAAAGAGGAAAAATATGACATTCGGACTTCCGTTTATCCTGACGATGCCGCGGATCGCATCACGCCGCTTGCAAAGCGATGTGGTGTGATCCATGCCGTCGTCCGAACTTATGTTGTGTGGACATAGTATTTTCTCTACAAAAAGGTGAAATTTAATTAGTCTATGTTGTGCATGTGCCTGGCGATCTAGTCATATGATGGAGCGTGTCCCACCTTATAATTAATCCAATATCAAAAATAACAAATATATATTACATAAATCTCATATTATTATATTCTCGTCCTAATTAATAAAACTAATTAATTTAAGAATTCTATTTCTAAATTATTATAAGTTGAACCTTTTATATTTATGTTGAATCTTAATTTGTCTGTGAATCGCGCCTTAAGGGTTACAACGTAAGAAAGGAGAGAGAGAATATGAGAAATGAACACTAGAACATCTTGCCTACTCCCTTTTCTCACAAATGATCTTCCTATTTAAAGGAGAGATGGTGCAATATGTGATATTATATTTCTGCCTCTGCTTTAATGGAGCCTGTTACAACATATCATATGTATTTTACATGTATGAGCTTATTGCTCAATTTTCTTTTGACTTTGTTAGCTAGGCTAGGACGAGTTCAACTAGATAAGGCTGATTCAGTTGGATAGGTTGAGTCAGTTTAGTTGGGAGGGTCGATCTTGACTTGATTCGGGTCGGCATGACTGAATCTGTTGGCTACATTTTATCAATCAGTTGATCTAGTCTGACTACCGACCTTTGATCCATATACAAGGTGCTCCAATTGGTAGAATAAAACTAGGCTATCGAGCACGGGGTGAGTTGTCCTAACTTGACAGATGGATCATTCTTCGATGAGAAAATCCTTTGGAATAACTGTGAAAATCTATTGCATTACCAATTCTCAATTCTTGATGATGCATTTTGAAAGCGTATGTGGGAAGACTGTTGATAGTAAGAAACTTAATTCTTTCCTCGAGTTGGATTTGTCGATAGATAGATGGATAGATGCCTTCGCTTGACTTGTTAGCTTGGGTGCTTATTCATCATGTTATAGTCCGGTCATCTCAGACTCAAATCGTTCTTTCTATCTTTCTCCCAACTTGATTAGTCTTGGTCCATAGCTCAGATGGTTGTATCTAATTAGATAAGTGGGGCCTCTTGCATATCTTTTGTTGATGGGCCCTCATTTATTATACTTTCTCTCTTTCAGACTGTTAGATCTCATTGAGATTTGTGCTGAAAAAATTTTATCTATACATATTTTAGCTATATCAGTTACTTCTTGAAAGTGACATTATGATAAGAATAAGAGAAATAAATTTAAAATTAAATATCAGTTATTTAATAATCAGAGCTTCAATAAGTGAGCTCTTTGGAATTTTGCGCCTATGATTATTATAAATAGGGCATGAAGGAATTTTTTTGATATCCTATATTTTCTTTGTGTCTCCTCATCTAAGTAAGTAGGCATTCAAATGTTTTTCTATGGACAGTGTTTCTCTCGCCATGCATCAAAATATTCATTGATTAGAAAAAAAAATATATTGGGCTCGATTTCGGTCGTTGGAACTTGATGAGTGATCTCACTGGTCTCGAAACCTCTCTTGAGCAGATTTCCGATCATGAGCGGCTCTTACTTGGCACTTCCAATCACCCAGAGGTAGCAGATATGGGGTTACTCCAAGCTATCTCGGACGATGATTACCCCTCCGTCGCAAGAAAATTTTTCCGCTACATGATACGTAAAGGTAACAGCCTTGAAGTTATTAAGCAGAGGGAAGCGAAGATGGTTTTATAAGTTGTTTGCGAGTCGACTACCAAGAAATCCTCCATGCTCGTAAACTACTTGTAGTTTTCCCCCAAGCAATTGAGAGGGCAATGGTTCCTAAGGCTTTCTTCATCTCGCCAGAGTAGCCATAGAGTGGGCATGTTGCGGCAGGCAATAGGTCTTTTATGAGACCCATCTTATTGAACAACGCTTTGAATAAGATATTCATTGAACTGTCGATGTCAATAAGGATGTTACTTATCTGGTAGTTGCTAATTAGCTAGCTTTGTGACGATGATGGCATCATTGTAGAGATTTTCTCTGGAGGGGCAGATCAGTTTCGGTAAAAGTGATGGGGGATGTGTGTTGCATCTAATTGCGATGATGGTTGTTCATAGTTCGTTTGACTGAAGCCTCTTCAAACTTGCTCGATGGGATAAATCTCCTCCTCTGAAGATGGCAAGAACTATGCCAACTAAGTGGATGGCATGAGCTAAGACAGGCTCGTCCAAAATTTATTGCACTGGTCTCAATGGTAAGCATTCCTATCTATCATGTACATGGTCTCAATGGTAAGCACGGTACGAGTGGTAGCTTGATTCCTCAATGGTGGTGCTTTCATGAAATCCTTCTTATTTTGTATGGCTCCACTATCAATGGTGGTGATAATAATATGACCCGCCAACACAAACTTGAAGCAGAAATGCTACTCCACGCCATGGAACCTGAAGCAGAAATGCTTAAGAGCTCTCCATTGCCCACTTAATGGAAGGTGCACTTGACACCCATTTCAGGATTGTTTAACGCCTAGATAATGTTATTGTTGTTATACAACACTAGATTGCAGCCATTTTGCATTGTAAATTTATAGTTGTTTGATTGATAAGAGTCCCTAACAATAAGTTTTCTTTTTCCATTTTTTAGATCATTGCCAAAGTTTGTGGAGGAGGATGATGCACTGAGGAGTAGGAGGATAGAAGAGGAAAGAAGAGTAGCTAAAGTTCTAGCTAAGGTGCTTTTGAGAGCCATGACGATATAGATGACGGTTTGATTTCTTATTTTTTTTCTTTTATAGAGGGATTTTTAGAATGACTATAGTTACCTTCTTTCCCTTTCTATTAATAGTATGAAGGGACGACAAGCTCAAAGAAAATTTGAAGCCAGGTTACTCGAAATATTGTTGTCTTATTCAGCTAAAAATGCAGATACATGAATTGAGTGGCATGTATGTCAATCTTCCTATCTAAAAAAAGTACAGTGATAGGCATGCTTGCAGATGAGATGGTGGCCAAGTGGTCAGGCATTTCCGTTCACATCGAAAGATCTCATGCTCACATACAAGCTTTAATCATTTTCAAAATTTTAGCCCTACATGTACTGTGGTGATTAGTACCTGCATGAGATAATAATTTACGAGCTGCACTAGCATGCAACAATGATTAAAATGTTTCAATATTCGAGCATTAATTACAATGTTTAATATTAAATTAGAATTCAATTACACTAATCATGCATGCTTCGTTGTGACAATTTCAAAGAATGGCCAAAAACAACGTTTGGCCATGTTTTGAAAAAAATTGACATTTGACATTTTTTCTTAGAAAATCTAAATTGTTTGTTACACTACGCTGTAAATAGACTGAAATGCATACAACTAAGAACGTTTGACCATGAAAGATAAAGCTCCTCAGGCTATACGATTACTCCTCTAAATTTTTCTGTTCCTTCTTATGGACGGCCATGAAGGAAAGTTAGCTAAACTTTTTCAAGCATAATCTCATAACATACGATAATTATGAGTTCAATTAAAATATCATTTTGAGCTTAATTTTGAGTTTCATTTTATTTAATAATTAACTAGATATTATGAAGCTGTGAGTGCTAATTAATCCTCCAGGTAAAAGTCTTAAAAATGCTTAACATACAATAATGAACTGCCTCCTAGCTGACTTTCAATCATGTATGAGGCATTTTTTATACTTATGAGTGATGATATTTATGTAAATCTAATCAAAATCTCATATCACTAACCCATAACTTATGTTAATTCATGTAGTTATAGATCATATTTTTAATATTTCAATGTTTTAATGACCTCAAGTAGAGTACTCTTGGGCTCTTTGAAATCCTCTCATTGAGAGCTCATTGAGAGAAGATTGATTTGGATATAAACATGCAAGCATTTGACTTTTTTTTTTATATTTCAATTAATATTCTAAAATTTAAAATCACCTTCTTTAAGGCTTAGGATTAGTTTGGTACAGCTTTCTGACCATTTTACTTTTCAAACCATTTCCGCAGCTTATTTAAGAAACTGATTTCTTTATTTAAGAAGCTGCCTTCTTGTTAATTTTTAATAATTTTTGTGATGAAACATTATTTTTTTCAACCTAACTTGTTAAAATGTTGTGGCACCAAAAAACAATTTTTAAAATTAAAATAAATTTGTAATAATCAAAACGTTTCAAATAACTTCTTCTACAACAATTTCATAACTGCTTCTTCAAACCGCTACAACTGCCCCAAATAGACCCTTATTTAGATTGACCAACTACTTTTGGGTGGAGGTTATTTTATTAGGATGTTCAGTTCGATAAATTTTCTGATTTATTAAAAATAAATCATTCTTTTCTTGGCATACTTAAGCCAAGAAAATAAGGTGACGAAGCAAGCACTACAATTTTTTATGTCAGTCCACATTCTTTCATTATTTAAGTACTATTTAATCAATGTCATGACTAACTTGTGCACACAATCTGCAGATTTTGTGATTCTGGCTGAGATACAGAATGAATTAATAAAGGATATATATATATATATATATATATATATATATATATATATATATATATATATATATATATTCAAAGCAGAGAGCAAGATAAAAAATTGTCAGGATTGACTCTGTTGGATAAAAGATAAGCATAACACGAAACAAAATAGAATTCAAGAGAAATAAATATTCGAAGGAAAGATCTCGTTGGCACAATTTGATGCATTGATTAAGCTAAAAACAAAGCCAAGCAGCAGATGCAAAATAATCTGCCTTACTCTTCTTCCATGGCATCAACCTCAGCAACTACCTCCACTTTTGGTTTCAGCGGAATGATCTTTGTTGACAAAACCTCTGCACAGTCAAAAAGGAGGAGAGACTTTAGGAACTCTATCCATTAATAGGAATAATACAGCTTACATATTATACTGTTGTCTTCTTATCTATATGTTGTATTTCAATTAGCTAAGCTCTATGATTTTTTCCCCTTTTCAGATTTTTTCACATACAAAGTCGAGGTGTATCCTCCTACATAATTATCTTTCTGAATGTGTGTTTGTATTTTATATATATATATATATATATATATATATATATATATATATATATATATATATATATACATATCCTCATTATTCTTTCTTCTCTCTGTACTTCCTTATCAAACATCTCAATAAATACCTTTTGTTGATTTAGAAAGCCTATGTGAAGGCCTCAGAAAAAGATTAGGAGAATTCTAGAAGAAAAAAATATTGATATTACTTATATTCAAATAATTAAAGATATGTGTACTAGACTTGTTATTTGTGTTCAAACACAAGGAGAACTGACCAAGTATTTTCCTATTTCGATTGGATGACATCAAGGATCGACTTTAAGCCCATATCTTTTTGTTGTACTTATGGATGTTCTTACTAGAGGATGTACCTTAGTGGTATGTTTTTCGTCGATGATATCCTTCTTCTGCATAAAATTAGAAGAGTTCAAGAAAAATTGAATTATGGAGGTCAACTTTAGAGTTTAAAGGCTTTTCCTTTGAGTAGAACTAGGACTGAATACATTGAATATAATTTTAGTAATAATAGATCTAGAGGCAGAGTTGTAACAATTTGTGATCAAGTCATGAAAAGGAGTGAACGTTTCAGATATCTGGTCTTTTGCTCATAGTGATGGCAATATAAATAGGGAGTTATTGGTACAAAACACGTCGGATGGTTGAAGAGGAGGAATGCATCGGGTCTATTGTGTGATAAAAAAAGTATATGCTGAGCTTAAAGGAAAATTTAATAAGATGGTGGTGAGACCTGTAATGTTTTAAGGTGCACAATGTTAGCCTGTAAAATAGAAGCATGAAATTAAGTATTGTTGAGATGAGAAAGCTCAGGCGGGTGAGCAGTTTGCACTAGGACATAATTGTGAAACGAATATATTTGAAGAAGGGTTGAAGTAGCTCTAGTGGCAAACAAGATTAGTTGCCTTAGATGATTTGGTCACATTAAACTTCGACCATCTAATCACCCAGTTAGGAAAGTGAATTTTTTAGATTTAAATTATGCTAAGAAAAGTAGAGGTAGACATAAAAAGAATTAAGCATGTTGTATTAAAAACGATATAATTTATTAGAATTAAATGAAAATATAAAACTTAATAGGACACAAAGGAGAAAAAAATTGAAGTAGCTAACACCACACTTAGTGGGATAAAGTCTTGTTGTTGTTGCAGCCTCAAGCTAAATTTCTTCTCATGTTATGCAAAGTACCAATCAACAAACAATATCAAAGAAAACAAAATCAAAAACAAATATATAATCTAAAAATAATCAAAATATTTTAAAGACATTTTCTTTAATTGTGAACTTATATATACTAAATATATAGATTGATTATTTTAAGTTTCATATCCGAAAACTTTTGAGCAAAATATCAAAAATTTATATTTATGTTCTAAAAATTAAAACACTATAATTTTGAAGATAAATAACATTTAAATATAATTTATTAGATTAACATAATCCACTCAATTTGCATACACCAAGAACACATGAAGTTTTTATTAAAAGTAACTAAAGGTTCTTACCAGTATGGCCCTTAGCGAAAGAGTAGCCTCTAGAACTAATATATGTCCGAGGATTTGGTAACTGGTGGTTCCTCAAATAATCTGTTTTGCCCTGTTTTGTAATGAACAGGTGAGAGGAAAAAAATAATAAGAACATTTACATACATACTTCATTTCATATGTATTTACATATCTAACACTTAAACTTCAATTTTGACATATGCCACCTTATATGAGGTAAATAGTTAAAAAAGTGATATTTTTTATATGATATGAAAGATTTTGGTGGCATAAATGTAAAAAGAAAAATTTAGATGTTAGATATGTAAATACATAAAAACCGGGCAGTATGTACGTAAATGCCACAAAGAATAAATGATGTGTTACTCACAAAAGGGTGGTTAAAAGAAAATACCTTAGTTATCACACAAACATCAACATTGCTTCCGCTTCCCAAATCATTGAAGATACCAGAGCATATGGCCTCACAAACAAGTTTTATTCCATCCTCCCTCTGCACAAAGATATCACAAGCAAGTCAAACAACTTCAACTAGATCGCTGATTTTGAAAGGAAAATAGAAATATAAAAAAACTTAAATGTCGATATTGCATTATCAGCACAATTTGTTATTTACAATTTCACGAGTAGTTAATATTTGAAAAGGTGAACACTAGATAGCCAAAAATAGTATCAGTTTCATAAATTTATGTTTAAGCCCTATTAATAGTATTCAGAAGAATAAATTTAAAAATTTACAAGCAGAAACTTAAAAATAAGCAGAATTATGGAGAGGTGGAAATATAACATTGCCTAATGTTAGTCTGATGGACCAAAAATTAATACCAAATTACGATTATACTAGTCAGAGGTCAAAATGGGAATGACCAAAAACCAATCAAGCAAAGCTTTGGATAACCGTAGAATTTTTTTTTCAAATAAGGAATCATGTACACTCGAGTCCTAAAAAATTTAGTACAATAAAATAACAGTTTATGCCCTACAAAAGAAAGATTGTTTGATAAAAATAACTAAAAAGAAGTATTTTATCCAAGAGTAGATGAAATAAAAAACTAATTTGAGCTAGTTGTTTCATAGAATCATTATAATTTGCATATAATGATGTGTAAGCTTTAGAAGCGTAAGAATAAACAAATTTTAAAAAAATTAAATTAAATTAATTAACCCAAAAAAAAAAACTTCATTAGTAACAACACTTGTTGTGCTGGTCGTTCTAGCAAGGCCCGCACAGCTATTGAGAGCATTAAAACGAGGATTTTTACCCATCTCTCATTTGAATTCAACGAGAGAGGCAAAGAATGTGAGAGCGAGAGTTATGAGAGAAAGAGGAAGCCTTGAGAAACAGAGGAAGAAGAAGCTGAAGAAGGAGAAGAAGTAGCAGAGCAAGAAGAGGTAGAGGGTAGAGGAGGCGAGCGAATTACCTGATCATTTCCTTCACTGCTAGTGATCGAACTTTAAGGGAAGAAAGCTCGAACAACTCTGTCGACTGCCGCGAGCATCAAAGAAAAGGGAGAAGAAGAAGAGAAAACTCAATTGACTAACTGAAGTGCTAGAGCGGATCGCGACACACTCGGCATAGCTCTTGAGACCTACCTAAGTGAAAAGAAGAGGAAGGAGAGATCGTGCGGCTTGTAGGAATCTCGGTCGAGAGCTGGGAGAGGGAGGAAGGGCCGACGAGAGCCCTATTGTGTGGTTCGCAGAGGAGGGAGAAGGCTGGCTCGCGGGATCCTGCTAAGTGCGAGGGAAGGCTCGAACGAACCCTTACCTGCTCGATTCGACAAGTTTGGTCAAGGCAATGGTTTAAAAACAAGTAATATTTTTAGGGTATGTTTGGGGTAGCTTATTTGGTGTGGTGGCGTTTTGAAAACGCACATGATCTGTTTGGGTAAACTGAGTTTTGGCAGCTTATGCGTTTTCAAAACGAAAAAAATAACGTTTTCACACCGCACTTTATTGGCAATGGATTTGTTTTTCCAAAAAAATAAAAATTTGTAATAGTTACTGCACCTAGCTTATCAGCAGATTATTTTTAATCAGTTTATCAACAGATTATTCAATAAGCTACAGCTGCCCTAAACAGGCCCTAAGTTATTAACTGTAATTTATAAAAAATGAAATTTCAGAAACTTAATATTAAATGGATTTTACATTTTATTAACAATTGTTTAAAATGATTGGTATAAGGGCTAAAACAGGAAAAGAAGGATTTGAATGGGAAAGAAATTCAGATATGACAACTAATTTTAATAAAATAAACATTAATTTCCTATTTAATTAATGCTAAGCTAAATTAAAACTAAGAACCCTAAATCTAAGTTTAAGGACTGATAAAGTTGCTCTTAAACGAAACATGCCAAAAAAAAAATTAGAATGCCATCTAAAATAGAACTATGAAAGTTAATTTATGAAATGTTAAGATCTTAATGGTCCTATATTTTAAATTATTCCTATAAGTGACCCAAAAGTTTAGACTAATTGAGAAAAGGCCAATTTGTTACATCGCTGATGTGGGTAATATGTTTTTATTTTGCAATGGTTCTGTTGAGTTACGCATGTTTTCACTATTTCTCAGCTTTTCTTTTTAAAATGCAGAAGTTCATGTTCTCTTTTAAATGTTAAATGCAAGTTTTCTTTTAAATGTTAAATACAAGATAAAAAATGACTAAAATATGATATATACATGCATATAAGAGTCACCCCTAAATGTTAATGGTAGAGGAATGCAGTGTACTCGTGCATGGAAATTGTTGTCTACATTTATGGTGGGTTAAAAATAGTTAAATATATATTTTTTAAAAAAATATAAATTTAGACGATGACTCTCAATTATGATAAATGTAACCTGAGATCCTCTTTAGAACCACTTTCTGTTTTCTAATTTTTATTTTGAAAATAAAAAAAACAGAAAACAAACCCAGAAATAGTGTTTGTTTATTCGTTTTTTTAACACATAAGGCTTGTTTTCAAAATATTAAAAATACAAAAATAAGGCATGTTTTTCGGAGCATTGCTTGTGCGAGGGTCTGCCGCCTGCTTGTCGGCCGTCGACTGCCGTCTGTCACTACTGTTTGTCGCCCGCCTACCCACAGTTGATGTTTCGTGTTAGGTGGAGCAAGGAATATGTTATATGCAACATGGGCGACAGAGCTTAACACTGAAGCGCACATCGACTCAATTGTTTTATAAAAAAATATAATTTTTTCTTAAAAACTAAAAATTTCCAACCAAACATGTTTATATTTTTTTGTTTTAAAAACATATAAATCATAATAGTACCAAACGCATTTTTTAAGAATAGAAAATAGAAAAAAAAAATAAAACAAAACGAACTAAAAATAAAAACAAAAATAGGAAACAAAATTTGATCTCAAACAGACCCTAAATAAATGAAATAAAATGAAACTGGTTTCTTTATTGTTTTTTGTTTTACTGTAAAATATTTTATTGTTGTTGGTCTTTTACAAAATATTTTAGAATGAGAATTGTTGTAATTTAGAAACATTTGTCTACTGAATAGTTTAACTCCAACGATAGTTGCTAACTTTTTACAGGAAAACTGTTGTAAACCAGAAGAACCATAGGGAGTACGTGTACAAATGTCATGGAGCACAAGCTGATAAGTATTGTAGTATAATTTATTTTCAGCATGAATGTAAATGTAAATGTTCAAATACAAGCAATCTATTGTAAATAAAAGTTTTATGAATTAGAATAAGTTTTTTTGTGATTTAAATTTTATTTTTTGTTGAGAATTGAAAATTTTAAATAGTTTTCCTTCGTCCGAATATCAATTACCGCCTTAGTAATTCTAAGCTGATCGGGTCGAGTCTTGGCAAAGCTTCCAAGTGAAGCAGGAATTTAAGCTTTAAAATTGCAAAGCATAAAGATCACTAAACTTCAAGCCCACTGCTTTCATGAGTTTCTGGAGAGTGTCGCATCTAAAAATGTAGAAGAAAGCTTAAAATCAAAGTTTTCTTAAATAATTATCGAAATCAATGTGTCTCAGAAGAGGCCAAACATCAGAATAAATCTGGAACAGTGACAACATCTCTAGAAATATAACTCCCAAAGCATTAGAAATTTTTTTTCTCAAAGAAAAACTAAAGACCTCCAACTCTCAAATGAATAACTAAAAGATTTGGCATAAATCAGAAAAAAAAAAGTAAGAGAATCGAGGAATACATACAATGCAACAGTTCAATAAAAAGACTAATGATTCTCGCATCATTGAGGATCCGCACAAGTATAAAACTGAGATATGGGATCTAGATGGATGAAGAATCTGATAGCTCATAAGAACCGCTCAAGCTTCGAGAGCTCTCTCCCGCCATAAAATGGAAATAAATGATAAAATTGATTAGGTGCAAATTATAGAATAATCCAAGGGCCATTGAGAACTATTCTAAAAGCATTCAATGCTTGATCATAAAAATGGATACACTCGAATACACCTTATTATCAAAAGCAATGTATGATGCCATGGTGCAACCCTAACCATACACGGGTCGAAAAAGCAAATTAAGAAATCATTCTACGTTCGAAGCCCTCATATTATCTGTGTTAGCGTAAATATGCCGACTTCATCAAGATCTACCCATTGCCAAAAGAAATGGTTGAAACCTTAAAATTCCCCAAAATTCAAGAATCCACATGGAGGAGAAAACAAAGTTTTGTCCGCTAGAGAGACTAGGTAAATTCTAAAAGGATGTGTAAATCTATGAAAAAATAGAGTAACCTCAAATTACATGTTCACTAGATAAAGTTAAGGGGCACTAAAGGCTTGCTTCATAACGAATGCTCGAAGATGACGAGGAATGTAATTTCCACAATAAATTAAAGAATGAGATATAATGCTAAATTTTTAGTTTAATAAGGACCTTAAATGTGAGTAATGAAGCCTTTGTTCTCACACCACATCCCTAATTCAACAAAAACCCTTAGACATCAAAAGCGAGAAAATCTTGGGCATCTTATCATTTATCAAGAATATGCATACTACGATATTCATTAGGAAGGAGATCTGGGGGTTGACTATTTATGAAGCATAGATACATAATGAGTTCAAAATAACCCAACAATTAGGCAGCCAAGAAAATTAGAATAATTTATAAGTTTTTTAAAAAAGGAGTGCTTAGTATTGGTAAAATAAAGATAGACTATATTATAAGCAACTTTAGTAGATGTTAAGTAAATAATATTCAATTATTAGAAGATAAAATGACAAAATGGAGAGAAAGGCTTAGGTATCCCTAAATATATTTTATAAAATAATGGAGAAATAGTTAATCTTTAATATTTAAAATGAAGAAGAAACTAAAAAAGCATTATGAGATAATAAAATAACTAAAAACTTGAAAGTAAATTTTGCCAGCTATAATTAGATCAGCTATATCATATTAATCCAAATGTTGAGCAAAAAAAATTGCACTTATGGTTAAGTTGAGCATTGAGCAATAAAAAGTATTAAGATGGATATATGGCAAATGTAAAAAAGTTAAATTAAGAAATAAATCTATTACAGGAGCAGTTGGAATAACATCTATTGAAAATAAAATTTTGGGAAAGACTTAGGTGGGCAAACATGTATAATGAATAGTAAAAATCCACAGAATAAGTGATTAGTTAAAATAAATGTCAATTTATCAGGGGGAAAAAAGGACATGCCTGAGATAATATAAATAGAAATTATTCAAATCATGTGATCAATAGGTTTATTACAGCAATAATGCTTTAAGGGAACAAATGAGAAATAAGGATATTTCTTTTATATAAATGAGAAATAAGGATTTCATAATGCCAACCACAAAAGGTTAGGCTAATAAAAATGTAAATGAATATGGCAAGCTGTGAAGATGTTGCTACAAAATATTGATAAATTCATATAAAAAATACACTGCACCACATGCCCACAAAGTTGCACTAATATTATATTAAAGAATTCCTAATTATATTGCATATAGCCATATACACATATATAGGGAAAAATAATCTAATATTTCTATAAATCTGGAGGTATTTTGGGAAAAAAATTGACATTATTGGCTCTTCCCTTCTCATGTTGCCCTCCTCTGAATTGTCTACGGTTATTTAAGAAAATCATGAGAAAGTATAAGAACTAAACTTCGCCTATTATCAACTGATTCACAATCATACAAGGAGAAAGGGGCATGACAATCTACGACCAATAGAGAAGCCGACATAGGGTTTCATTTGGTAGAATCATTCTAAAAGTGCAGGAATACTCTATATGGTTTATCCTTCTAATTATTTTGATGTTATTTTTCATAATTGTTTGATCAAAGTAGCACACCTTATCTATTCCATTTTCTGACCATAGTGAGAAATAGAATCATTCCTTTGTTTTTACAAGAAAAATTTTGTATGGCGAAATTTAAATGTTAAACAGCTCTACCGTTTAGTGAACATAATTATTTATAATTTGTTTTTTCGAATTTTGATAAACATGCACTCTAATTACTTTTTTTTTCCTAAACAAGTAATTGTTTTCCCTTTAAAACCTATCTATAGTTGTTAAACTTAATAATGACACCATTTAATTTTACCCATCTTTCAGGTATTATTGGCCTGTAAAAGGGAAGCATAAAATTAAGTGTTGCTGAGATGAGAATGCTCGGGTGGATGAGTGGATTTACACTTAAAGACAAAATGTGAAACAAATATATCTGTGAAAGGGTTGGAGTAATTGCAGTGAAAAACAAAAACATAATGAGTCGCCTTAGAAAATTTGGTCATATTAAACATCGACCAACTGATGACCTTGTTAAAAAAGTTCATGTTTTAGATTTGACTTATGTTAAAAAAGATAGAGGTAAACCTAAAAAGATTTGAGCTTGTTGTATAAAAAATGATCTTAATTTATTAGAATTAAATGAAATCATGACACTCAATAGGCACAACGAAGAAAAAGAATTCGTGCAGCTGACCCCATTTACTAGGGTAAAAGCATGTTGTAGTTGTTGTTGTATCAGGTATAAATGTTATTAAAAAAAAATATACCCCTTAATTAATGTAAAATATTAAGCTAAAAATTTCATGAGCTAAACATGTACAGGATACAAGATAACTTTTAAGCTACAAGAAATTTCCACCAAATTATAAAAAAAAAACTCATCATTGATAAAACAACAACCTAGACAGTTGTATATAATTGTTTTTCATAAGATAAAAAAACATTATCATACAAAATAGAAAAAGCTGTCTCGCTACCCAAGTGTCATATTGAGCTAAATTTAACTCACGATATTCCCATTTTCCGCATAGAGAAAATGGGGACCTAGAATTTATAATTCAAATTTTTTTCGTCACATATTGATGATTTTCCAAATCCTTCAGAGCTAATCTATCTTATCTTTATTTCATGGTGAGGTAAAGTTCTTAGTCTTCTATATTTTTTTTTCCATTGACAACTTGTTTTTTTGCTAAATTTAACATTGTCAATCAGGGTCCCAAGCCATGGATGCGAAAAGTGGAGAGTTACGTTAGGTAGTCGATAACCAGCATAACTTTTTTGTGAAAAATATCATTATATAAATTCTTTAAATTATTGTGTAAATGCTAGGACGTCCCCTGAAAACAACGTGTTGTATGACCTGAATATAGTGAAAAATATAGAAGGGCTGCTACACCAGTGTCCAGGTGTAGTGTTAAATAAAGAAGGGTAACCACATTAAGGACGGATCCAGGCAAAGAAGTTAGTACATGAAACTAGTATTAAGATCGGATCTTGGAATATAGGCACTCTCACAAGTAACTTAAAGGAATTAGTAGATATCATAAAAAGAATTGGGGCTTGTCGTATAAAAAATTATCTTAATTTATTAGAATAAAACTAAAAATATGACACTATTAGGACACAATAAAGAAAAATGATTCATGTAGCCGACCCCACATAGTGAGATAAAGGCTTGTTGTTGTTGCTGCTGCTGTTGATAACTTGTTTCATTGTTAATTCATAGAAATAATTTTAGCAATCTCATGCAAACAGTATGATATATAGTAGCAAACTGATGCAAATCTTTTTAGCTCATATGTTTGATTTACTACTGCTGTCATTTCTAAGCATGCTGTTGAAATAAAATTTATATGCAATATTTTCTGCAGCACTTCAACAAACCCATTTATTAGAATTAGGTTAGCCTAAATCTTCAACTGTTATCTAGAGTAGAAAAACTGAACTGAATACTCAAATTGAGCTCCACCTATTAAAACAAAACACCTCTTATTCCATACTGATAACTAAATCATGAGTGAAATCTCCCTTCTTGCCGGCCCTAACACTTGCTTGTTTAGAGGAAAATTATTAAAGATTTTATTGATTTTCTTTCCATCTTACATTTTTCAGGAGCTTCTTGTCAGTGGACCCGGTTGTTGTTTAAAGCTCCATGTTAATTCTACTACATTTAACGTGAAAAGTAACTCTAGGTCACAAAATGGGATAGAAAAAGCCATATTTGTTAGATTATGGTTACGCTTTTAATTTAAATCTGTAAAGATTGGGTAAAACTTTATTTAAATGTATATTACATAAGTTAACGTCTGCAAATTTTCTCATATTCTTTTGATTAAAGGTTATCGCTAGCATTGATATTTTCATTCATGTTTAGGGTTTAAACGTTTCTTTAATAGATGAACTTAAACAACGAAATAGACTCCTATGTTGATCAGCTATCGGGGCAATTTTCACACAAAACCCCCAAAACTGGACCGGCTGAGCTCTTCCCCGCTATCTACTAAAGCAAATCATTACTACAAAAATTGCTACCGCAGCCACTATTCTCTGCCTCAACCATACCGTTATTCTTCATGGTGTAATCTCAGCCCTCAGATTCTAATCGACTCGGCTCACATTTCGGCACCCATGTGCTTCTACCTGTATAAATAGCATGTATTGTTTTACCAATGAAATGGAATGGAAAACCATATCACTTAATACTCTCCCTCCTTCCCTCCCTCAAAAACTGCTACGGCAGCCACGATTCTTTCATGCCCCCATACTGTTTTTATTCACGTAGTAATCTCAACCTCAGCCTTCGGATTCTAAATGACTCGGCTCTCATTTCAACACCCATGTCTCCCTCCCTCCCTCCCTCCCTCCCTCCCTCCACCATCATCAAAAACTCTTCTTGATCCTGCTTCTCTAGGCATCCGCAGGATGAACACCCCAACAATGGCGACTCCATTCCTCTCAAAATGGGTGAAATGGCCACACCAACTCAACAAATCATCAAAAGCATCACACCCATCCCACATTTCAACATTTGAATGTTAATCGACAAGAACAAAACCATTGTCCTATACTCCACAATCTTTCAACCTTTTACCTAATGTTCTAACCCTTAAATCATGCACTAAAATCCGGACTAACATCGAACAAAGACTACAATCCAGCAATATGTTGTCTTCTTGAACTAAAGAACAAGGTCCATCACAATTGACTTATGATTGCTTAATAACGAAATCTATACACTTTGATGTAATCAGCTATTGGACCAAAGGATTTTTAGAGCCACCAAAATCCACTCCATGGTCCCAATTTTCGCAAACTTTATCCAGTTTATGTTGCCTTTCCATCTCACCGTATGTTGCCGTTCCATTTCACCGCAACCCTTCCCAAAATGCTCTGCTCGCCACTCCATCCAATTTACACTTAAGCATTGCCGACATGGCCACCCCTGATCCATGTCTCTAATTGCTACAAATAAGTCTCACCTCCTCCACCACAATGTAGCATTTTCAATCTTGTGCTCAAACCAAAAGCCGCGGGATATCTTTTCCTAGTTCCAGCAAGAATAGTTCAAAACTACTTGAAAGTGTTCATTCTGATGTATGGGGCCCATTCCCAATCACTTCACCTAATGACATAAAGATTATAATTTGTTGGTCAGCAATTTTTCTCATTTTTGTTAGATTTTTCAACGCAAATGAAATATGAAACAAATCCCAAGTTTATGCAATTCAAAAAGTTTGTTGACAACAATTCATCACGCCTATCAAAACATTCTGTTCTAACGGATGTGGTAAATATACTAACCTTACCCTTCAAAAATTCAGCTTTACAAATACCAACCTGCAGAAACAAACATTGTAGGCACTTCTTTTCATTTCGTCCTCCGCTTATGCACTTGCAAATGTGTGCGAGAGACCCATCCATGTTAGCGTGTTAAGTGGCATGGTATATTATTTAAACAAAGTTACTTATTCACTTTGACCACAGAATAAACTATACTCTGGATATACTTTAATATGATCTCTATAGTATAGAAACGCTATTTATAATACTGCAAAAAAGCCAAGTTGCGGTGCATAGTGTTGACTTACAGTCAAACCTTCTTTGTACTTCGATTCAAAAACAGCCATTGCAGCTAAAGAACCCGAACCCATCGTAGCGAATGGGAGAGTATCAGTCGAACCATGTGGATAGACCTACATAATAAATTCAACCAAAGAATCACATCTATACTAACAGAGAGAACTACCAATAAAAATTCACTCACTGTATGCAAATGCGGTCCAGTCACATCAACACCGCCAAGGACCAATGCAGCACTAACATAACCTTGGTAGCTGCCACAGAAAGAATGAAAATAAAAAGCTGCTTACAAAGTCTGGCATAGTAATCATTTACCAAAATTCTATAAAATCTCTAAAAAATTTCAGCAAATTTAATCAGAAAAAAAGGTACAGTTCAAAAAAAATCTACCTAAACAAGTGTGACTTCAAAAGGGTAAGAGCAGTGACAACCCTTGATTCACGCCCAGTCGCATAGCGGTGTAGCTGCAACTGAGAGCTTACCATGTCTGAAAGAAAAGAAAGCGTCAGATATCAGAAACTTAGATATTAGAACACTACATAGAATATCGTAGTTAAAAATTTACATATATATCTGTTGGCTAGATTGCGAGAAGATGAACACAGTGATTTTTTCTATTGCAAAGATTGTTATGTTGATTATATAGTATTATGAATGTATATCTTAAGAGTATGAAGAAATTAATTAATAAAAAGATTAATTGACCGTTGAATTAATAGTAATAAATTGTCCTAAGTGAAGTTGATAAAAAAAGGCAAATTATAAAAATTTAGTTTAGCCAATCCTACAATGTGATAAAGATAATTAGTTCTATTAAGAATAGTGTCATGAAAATTTTACGAGGCTCCAAAGATGGATTATGCATTGATAAGACCTCTGGTAGTGAATTTATGAGGTACAACAATACTGATAAGACAAAAATGTGTTGTTAAAGAGCAACACAGACTTAATAATATTGATGTTTATAATGATAACAAAAAAACTAGAAGTATTAAAAGGAGTGCATCAAGTTAAAATAAAAACTATAGCCATTGATAATTTATATGATAGGTTTGGTAATATGGAAGAAGAAAAAAATATATAGAATAATTAAAATAAAAGATACTAACAAATAATATGTATTAAGGACTAGATGCTTGTAAATAGTGCAATCAAATTACAAGGTCATACTACAATGGATTGATTAATAAATAATTTAATGAATTTTCACAATGAAATGAATGCTAAATTGTTTGTAGATAAGCATTTAGGTATTAATAATTAAGAGAATATAAATGTTCAAATTTATGCTAACTATAGAAGAATTAAAATTATAATTCATATAATAAACACATGGGATATAGAACAACTTAAAATAAATGATGTCAGTTTTAGGGAATTATTTTGGTTTCATGCTAAAGAATGACTACCATAGAATCGATTTAGTGACGGCGAGCGAGCACAAACGCAAGCCCGCATGCACACACACCACATATATATATAATTATTGAAGTATGTGTGAGAGAGAGAGAGAGTGCATACGTATTAGTAATGAATGTGTTTATAAAAGATATTCAAAATAAGGTGTTTTCGTTGATACTTTTTGTGGATGGCATTGTTCAAATCAAAAAGATATCTATTTAAATAAATAGAAAGTTAGAACTCAAAATAACAAAAAATATTAGAAAAGTTGAGAGCTTAAATTAAATAAAATAAAGATTAAGCATCTATATCTAACATTAATCGGTTAAAAATTAACAATTAATATTACTAAAAAATAAAGATATATAGGTGTGGCAGAATTTAAGTATTTTGAATCTATTATATAAAATGATAAAGATATAAATGAGAATATTTTTATAGTTAAAAATGGGAAATTCAAATAGGAAGTCAATTATAAATATTATGTGATAGATAAATGTAATGGAGACTTAAAAGTATATTTTATAAAATTGCAATAAGGCCAACAATATTATATAAATTCAAATATTACATAGTAGGAAACTTATTGATAACTAAGATGAGCATGCTTAAAATGAGAATATTTAGATAGATATGAGGCAAAACTATGAGAAATTATTTAAAGAATGATTATAATAGAGAAATGGTTAAAGTCACAACAAATAATAATAAAATGATTAAAATTAAATTTAGTTGGTTTAGACATGTACCATAAAAGATGGAATATACTTTTATTGGATCAATAGAAAAAATTACTGATGGATGATAAAAGAGAAGGGGTGGATCTATGATAACATGAATAGAAAGTGTTTAGAAGAATTTGCAAAGAATAAGCTTAATACCTTAGACAATACCTAACATAAACAAATGAAAAATATAAATTCATGAAACCAATGTGTTAAGGCTAACAATTTGATGATGGTTACATATTAGTTTGTTCGCAATTCAATCAAAAGAAACAAAATTCCACCAAACACTTTATAAGAAAAATTAAGGAAAAAAAAACCTGTCACGGCCTCAGTGTCTGCAGCAGTTCCAGCTCCACAGCAATAGATGTTTGGTGCCATGTAATGAATCTTCTCACAATTCTTATCGGCAACTATAGGTCCTTCTGTTGCTCTCGTATCAGCTCCTAGAATAACCCCATCCTGAATAAGTTATAATAGCAAACAAAAAAGGATGAGCAGGCAGAAGTGATTCTGGAATAGAGTTTCAGAATATTGTATAGACTATAAAGATAACAACAGTTGGCAATAATAAAAGAAAAAAGGATACCAGATTGCAAGTTTGGTATCATACAAATTGATGACCATAAAAAAAATTGATATTTTTCTACAACACTTAAATTGGCTGTAGCATGCCTAATAAATGCCTCTAGAATCCAAATCAGAAACGCTAAGAATACAAAAATAATGTGACGGTGGTTTGAAACTTGCCTCCAATCCAGTTAAATCAATGTCTCAATTGCAATGAATTATTATGCCTGTTCATGGGTTCCTTAATAATTCCCATAATTGATCATCATCGATGAAACACATTGCTATGTTTACTTGAATATTGTTCAGATGTCAATTTATTGCATAACTATAACCAAAAAGATTTCTTGTTTATACATCTATCGTCTGAAGGTATAGATGAACATGTAATTTGGCTAAAACAAAAAGAATCTCCGCATACTAAAATGAAAAAAATAATAAAAGTAGTAAGCAAGTTAGAATCCTTTTCATTGATCTGTACCAGAAATAGCTTTATGAAGTATCATATCAATTTGTCAAATGCTCTATTTTTGTTGATCATTCTAGGCCCTCATGGTCACTGATACTAAGGCTTTGTTTGGAGAAGCTTTTAAACTGCTTTCCATTTTATAGAAAACAGATTTCCCATTTTCAGTTTTGTTTGATTGGTATAGTTTCCTAAAAGTGCTTCTCACTAAACATCATTTTGTTGTTATTTTAATTCGTAATTTCTATTTGACTTGAAAACGCAGCTTTTTATAAAACAGCTATTAAACAAACTTTTAGAAAAATAAAAGCTGAACGAAACAAGGCTTAAGTAGAAATTTAACAGTTGCATTCACAGAATTATGCATAAATAACAGCTACGAGCTGATCAAAGAAGCTACCACGCAGAGAGGTCAAAGGACAATATGTCATACATATGGTGTGTCAAAAAAATAGATAATAAAAATTTCATCATCTGCGCAATATCGATCATTCCAATTATTTAGCATCAGCTTTAGTGGTAGATCAAAAAGAGACTAAACTTTGAAAAAGAATGATTTTTTTTTTCACTAGTAACAACATGGAAAATGAAAGAGAGCAAAAAACTCAGTAATTCCAACGACAGAAGAAGTAAACAAAAAGGTCAATCACCTCAAAAACTAAGCCAACAATGGTGGTTCCGGTCTTCCTGAAACCCGGGAGCTGTATTCCCTTCTTCACGAGCATATCGTTCCTCCGGCACATATCAAAACTAAACCCACCCTTCGGGGGACCATCTAACAAAGCTTTCGCCATCCTGGGGATCGCAAAACACACGAAATCTCAACAATACAAAAACCCTAGAATTCAACCGCACGTACTCACCAAAGATCAAGCGCCCATTCAGAAGCGACTACGACGAAAAAGATAACACAGAAAATAGTTTCAAACCGCCCATTTTCAGATTCAGCAGCTAATTTCCAAGCTACTAATCGAATAGATCAGATTGATTCAAGGAAGACACTTACCGATCTGAAGAAGACGAAGCGCGGAATGAGGATGTCTCTGAAGTCCAAAATACGATGCAATTCGATACAGCTTTCTTGCGAGAGGGGTAGAGGCACCCTACAGCTGAACCGGGTCTGGTTTTGCCCGATGCCCGTATTAGCTCATAACTCGCTCGATGGTTCGGATTGAGCGTGCCAACAGCGGGACTATGAGTCAGATTTGGCTGAGATCTATTTACAATTTGGACTAAGTTGAGTCTGCGGGTGCGTTTGGAACAGTTTGTGTTTATTCAGATTATTTGTTTATCTGGAAATGCGGACTGTGGAGTTCGCTCTGTATTTCGCGTTTAGTGTAAAAAATCAATTGTGTTTTTGGATAAGTTGTTCAAACGCAGTTTTCAAACGGTTAGGCGGCGTTTTCAAAACGTCGCTGCAACAGATGAGCTGCCCCAAACAGAGCCTTGAGTCAAATCAAATATTTTTGAAATCCAATCAAATTGTATATCAGCATGATCTTCTTCTACATACGGGTTATACTTGGGTTGGATCAAATTTGAGCCCATCGTGAAATAAAATCAAATAGTTTCAAGATTAGGTCAGTGCAAGGCCGAGGACTGGTTGTAAATCGTTTGCCTCCTTAAGCCAAAATCGTCATTGAAATGAAATAAATAAATCTTCTATTGACAACTACTTTAAATTTTTGAGGTTGATAAAGTGCAAGCAAATGTTAGGCTTTATATTTAAACTAAAGAATTATGTTCTAAAGACAATTATATGGTTTTATGTATGTCACTATCCAACATCATGATTTATTTGTGTAAATAAATATCCAAGTGGCTAATCATAATGTAAAAGCTTAAACAAAGTAATGTTAGACGACATAAACTTAATTAGTCTTTTGTAATCTTATAAATGACACCAAATAAGTTAATTATGATGTTGATGAATAAGTAAACTTCATGTGTTAAGTGATTTACTATTAAGCACATTGTTGTTGGTGAATTTAACTTTTGCCCTTTAATTTGGTTAAAAAATTTATATTATTAGTTCAACATGTGATAAGAAATAATTAACATAATGGTGATAGGTAAATGAGTGATCTAATATGTGTGATAGAATTGTAAACATCTTGATATAAGTTCATTTTGCTACACATGCTCGTAAGGGTAATTTAATAAAGTAAATATACAAATGTTTAGCCTACTATGAATGTGATTATATACATATATGTATGTATGTATGTATGTATATGAGAGCAACTAACTAATTATTGACTTTTAGGGCAACAGACCCTTAGGGTCTGTTTGAGGCAGCTACAGCTTATTAATAACTTGTTGTTAAGCTGATTAAAAATAATATGCTGATAAGTTAGGTGGCTATTACAAATTTTATTTTTTTGGAAAAAATTAAACTGCTGCCAGAAAGCTGATACCGCACTTACATAGGTGAGGTATGAAAACGCTGTTTTCAGCGTTTTGAAAACGCAGAAGCTGTCAAAACACAATTTACTTAAACAGGTCAGATGCGCTTTCAAAACGCCACCGCACCAAATAAGCTGTACCAAACGAACCCATAATGATAAATTCAATCAAACACAATAGCATAATAGTATATAACTTATTCTTCATATAAACATGATAGCTTAAGTGAGCAGTTTAAGAAAGTAAATGGTAAACTATAAATAATTATAAAGAAATATATTTATGTATATGAGGTATTAGAAATGTAATTATGTGGTATCTATGTAACTTTTTATTTTATAATTTGTATTATGTCATAATTCATTTAAATTGTTTTTTTAATAAACCACTTTTTGAATTAAGAGTGATAGATTAAAAATGGAAAGAAAAAAGTCAACCTCGAGGAACCAATTTAATTAGATTTGAAATAACTTTACAATGAAGATTCACAAAATTTTTACAACGAACAATTGTTTGCAATGAATACTAAAAATCCCAAAATTTTGAATAACATGTTTGTGATAAAATTCATTTTTATTATTCCTTCCAGCTATTCTTTGTCATTAAGTTATAATAAAATTTGTCACACATTATGTATATAATTGTACATCCACATGTCCAGTGATGTGCGCCAGCTATGTGACCCAACTAATACTACTCAAACAACTAGATCAATATCTAAGAATTTCATATAGTTTGTTAGATTATGCCCAAGTATACCCTCTCAAGATAAATCCCTCATAGTGGGCAAAAACATAGAGAGCATCATTGCAGTGTGCCACTAATAGGCCGCCTCTCAAGATAAACCCTCTCACTCTAGCCTAACCTCATGAAAGTACCCCTCATGATGGGTCATCATGCTTGTCTATCCCCTTTATATTTTTGAGACTCGGTCAATTTTTATTGTCTTATCATGAGATGCGTCGTATCGCCCAGAGCATATTGCTTATTGGACCGATCCATATCTGATCGGAACACTTCGGTTTCCGATCAAGTTATGATACTTCCGCAATAGAAGTTATCTTACCAAGATGCTTGATAGAAGCATCATATATAGGTTGGGATGCTTTGGCTATCCAACCTCTTTGATGTTTTGACACAGTCATTTTGTATTCCTCTGTCAAATTGTCATGTCGTATCAGTTTAGACCTCTTCGACTATCTATCTGATCCATGTTTTCTAGTCAAAATATTATGATATTTGATTAGAAATCGGGTATTTTCCCCACTGAGAGTTGTCTTAGCCAATTCTCACTAAAATTTTCATTGATACTTCATCAACAAAGACTAATTTGTTTGTTTTGAAAAAATTCGTAGTGAAAATTACTTAGCTGGTGCTTGTGAAAACACTCCAATGTTTGACCGTTGATTATACCTTGGTTTCTTGATGTTTTTGTTTGACTCGGTTGATTATGTTCGCCTTGTCAAAGGACGTGTTGTATCAATTGATCAGTCAACCTATATTTGTTGAGATATCTAATACATCCCTAGCAAAAGTTAGCTAGCTATTTTGGAGGAACCCTCAACAAGAGTCATCTTGTTAGTGCTTGTGAAAGCACCTTTGAGGTTGGAGCATCTTATTTATCCGACCCAATAATATTTTTAATCAACTTGGTTAATCCTTATACCTTATCGAGGGCATGTCATATCAGCTTTCTAATCAGCCCATTTCCCGTCGGAGTACCTCAATACCCGACTATATTATGATGCTTGCTCTTTTAATGGGATTACTTCAGTCAGTTAAAGCTGATACCCTTCAGAATAAGCATCTTATCTTGCTTGGATTGCCTTGTGTATCTAGCAGTTATTTTAAACATACCACCTC
>NEWO01000012.1:3753110-3788107 GCA_003013225.1 Phalaenopsis aphrodite | reverse complement strand
ATCATCCTAATTAATATAACCAATTAATTTTAGAAGTCTATTCCAAAATTATTGTAAGTTGAATCTTCTATATTTGTGTTAAATCCTAATTTGTCTATGAATTACACCCAAGTGTTAGAACGTAAAAAAGAAGAAAGAAAGAAAGAAATTATATATATATATAGAGAGAGAGAGAGAGAGAGAGAGAGCAACTAACTAATTATAGACTTAATGATTTTAATCAAAGACAATAGCACAATAGAATATAAGTTAATTGTCATATAAACATGATAGCTTAAGTGAATGGTTTAAGAATGTAACTGTTAAACTATAAATAGTTTAAAAAATTATTTTTGTATTTGAGGTATTAGATATGTAAAGACATAAAAGTTGTGCAGTATGTATGTTTTTTTTAAATTTTAAAGTTTGCATTATGTCATACTTCATTTCATTTTTTTAATAAAAAAAACACTTTTTTAATTAAAAATGATAGATTTACACTGGTAGGAAAAAAGCCAACCTCAAGGAAACAATTTTTTTAGATTTGAAAAAACTTCACAATGAAGATTCGTAAAATTTTTACAGCACATAATTGTTTGCAATGAACACGTAAAATCCCAAAATTTTGAATAACGTGTTTGTGATAAAATGTACTTTTGTTATTTCTTCCGGCCATTGCTTGTGATAAATTTTGGCACATATTATATATATAATAGTACGTCCACAAGGACCTTGATGTGGCACCAACTATGTGATCCAACCAACACTGCTCGAACAACTAGATCGATATCTGAGAAGTTCTGACAGTTTGTTAGATGGTGCCAAAGTCAACCCCCCTCAAGTCCTCATTCTACTCGGGTGAACAAATAGTGCAGCATAAGAAATTTGAAACTCAACTAATGAGGCCTTTTAGACTCTTTCTTGTCTGAATTTTGATGCAGTAGGGTGTTGACTACAAACATTTGCTTCTGGGAACTAGTGCGTTAATCGTGCGCAACAGATTGGCAAATAAGGGCTGCTCTATCTATGATGCTACCTACAAACATTTTGTGAGCTCGCAATTTCTATATTTACTCAAATTTTGTAATCGCTTCACAATAAATTTATCGGTATGTATAAATTATTAATTATTATGTCTTCTAAACTTTGATGTAAAAACTAAAGCATACGATCAACCAAAATTTTCACAATCTTTTCTTCAATGCATGATGTCATTTACAATCCTTCTAATATAAACATTTCGTAGTCTATTATCTATAATTTTATCATATAATCATCTTAACATTCTCAAACATATCTATAATATTCAACTTAACTATTAATAACTTATTCATTACCCATAAAATATAAAACAATAATAAACATGCATGTCATCACAAAATAATCACACAAACAAAATTCAAATCTTACTTCTTTTAATCAAGTCATATACTTATGCAAGCCACCTTGGCCTAGTGGCTGAGAGCTTTGTTTTTCAACCTTTTATATACGAAGTACATACGTTTACGTGCATGTGTAGAGAAAAATAATAATAATAAAACTAAAATTTAAACCATATCATTATATCTAGAACTGTTTTAACTTAACACAATGTTATGGTATGGCTCATATATCATATCGGGACAGACGCTGGATCGAAGCGGAGCGGAAAAATCTGTCTAAATTGGGAAGTTACGTGGGTTGGGGTGCGGGGGCAAAACCCCGCGGTTTGGTACAGGGGTAATGTTGTAATTACATATTCTGCCTAGGTTTACTCCTGGGGTTATAAATAGGCCTGTTAGTATCCCCAGGAGGAATCCTCCATTCTGTAACCTCTTTTCTGAATATTGAAAGGAACTCGCCGCCTGCTCCCGAGGACGTAGGCATCTTTGCCGAACCTCGTTAAATCTCTGTGTTCTTCTGGATTTGTGTCGATTACTATTTTTTTTTCACCCTTATTTTCTCAACACACAACTTCTTAACAATTTAAGAAAATATCAAGTAGTCAATAGCCATATTAATTTCCTTCGAGAATTACATTCTTAATAATCATTTTACATAGCAATTTTTACCTCAGTTGGTTACCCTTCACATCTTCCTTTGCCTCACCTCATCACTTGTCTCACATCATATGTTTTAACACACGGAGAATTGTCCCACAATTTATCGCAGATGGCCAAATATTTGTGGCTCATCATTTTGTTCCAATCTTATCTTCTTTCATTTACTCACTTACTTTACTAAATATGGAAGGAGACAATGGGAACAGAGGAGAGTAACAGATAGGGTTCCACTGCAAATGGCAAATTAAGATGCTTCACGTAATAAACATGCAATTATAAGAAAAAAATATTTTTTGTTTTATTTTACTGATATTCTATATGTATCGAGAAAATATAAAAAGAATCACATGCGCTTAAGCTTTATGTGAAGTGATGGGGGTTTGGTGTTTAAAAATGTAGAGATTATAAGCTAGAAGAAAATTAAAATTGGATTTAATTAATGCAAGGATGATTGAATCATTTTCTATTATTTATGCTGATATCGTTTAAGTATTCAGCGTGCGAGTCAAAATATAATCGCCATCAATTTTTTTGTTTTTTTTTTTTGGTTAGTTTTTTTGTGGTGGGGGGTTCCGTTTTTTTTTTTTTTTTTTTTTTTTTTTGTACACAGCACCCCATTACCTAGAATACAGTGACACTGTGCCCAGTACAAGTTTAGAACCCAAGCACGCGACATTCCAACTCTCGGAGAGGGCGCTACAGTGCTCCAGTGTCAAGACTAGCAGCACCACAACGCCTAGTTCAAGTTCAAAAACCTGAGAGCATAACACTGCAACGCCACAATGCCCATTTGGAGCGCCTTCGTATTCTATCACAAAGCCAATAACGAAATTCAAGCAGTTCGGGTTTTATACTCAAGATTCAATATTGCGGGATTTCAGCGTCTTAAAGTTGAATTTTGAGATTTTTCTTGTGCAAAGGAGAGGAAGGAGTGCTCTTGAATTTCAAAAGTGCACATAGGGAAACTTGTGTGTTGTAAATTATACAATTCTCCTCATTTTTCAAAGTAAATTTCTTGGTGTGGTGTGGTTCCGTGATTTTTTCTCATTCTCAGGTTTTTCCACGTTAAATCTTGCATTCTTTGTGCTTTGTGGGTTTTGTTATTGTGTGCACTTCCATTCAAATTTTTTCTTCGGATTTCTCAAATTTGCTCCCAACACGACCACCTATTCAATTCATAAATAAATAGTAAAAGCTTGCTTAACCGAACTATAAATAGTAACTCGACAGCTAAGATGTGTAAATCAAAAGATGATTGAAGCTGTGTTTCATACATTAATGTTCAAATCTATTTTTCAATCTAAAATATCAAACTTACGAATGACAGATCTAAGAAGACATTTACATAAATATTACACAATTCTTGCGTATTTACATGTCTCACATCTAAATTTTCACACGTAGAAACATAGCACTCAAATCTTTCATATAACCGCACAAAATAGTCATTTATAGGTTTAAAGAACCAAAATGCAATATATATGTAAATATGAAAATTTAGATGCAAGAAATGTAAATAAATAAGAATTGTGTGCTGGTCATGCCAATTTCCCTTCTACTGATTGAGCACGTTTTTCAACAGTTTATCAAAGAAACATTGATTGTAACAAGAGTACATAAATCTCCATCAAACCATAGATTGTGATGTGCAGTCAATTAAAGCTCAATAACATATAGCAAAGGAAATATGATGGCATCGAAATGCTGATATCAGCTGAAGTTTTTTCAGCATGATAGAGAAGAACTGTAATCAGCAAGAAAGCTCAATTTGTATGGTATGAAACACGTGCTCTATCAGAACAAGGAAAGAACCGTTGTCATGTGCAAAAAGATAGGAGGGGAATCCACATGAATAGGAAACCACTAATGTTGATGGTTGACATGGTTTTCTTGTCATGTCTCAATCTATGAAGAGAAGTAAAAAATAAATGGAAGTTTGATAATGGACTATTGGGTTGAAAAGTAGAGCATTTGTGAGCAAATCTAGCCTTTATTCTAAGTACTATTGAAGATGTTCTTATTAGTGAAATGTGCATTAGCTTCTCAATTTGGGGGATTAGGGATAGTTTTAAGCTATATGTATGTGGCTTTGAATAAATATGGAGGGGGAATTAGATCTTGCCCTTGTGGTCATATCTTTTTTTATGTCCTTTTGAAACTCTACTTGCTATAGAGATGTCATGGTAGATTATTCAAGGTTCATTTAAAGGCATTTAATTTGAGCCTTCAAAGTTCATCATGAACTTGAAAGGCTATATATTAAGGCTTATTATTTATGTTATTAATTTGTCCGAGTAAATTTTTTAAGGAAATTTGTTGTATGTTCAGTCCAATGATAAGAAAGTTATGCTTATTTAAACCATTTTTTTAGTGAGAGAAATGATCGAGCTAGAAAATGATTTTGGATTTTTTTTTTTAATATTTTTAATAATGAACATTTAATTTGATCGAGAATTTGAAATGTTTGATCCTACTTACCAAGTCATTAGAAGATATTTTAAGAGTCGGTAAAGCTATTTTTTATAAGAAATTTTGAGGAAATTGTTATTAATTCTTTTATTAGATTTTATATACCATTCTTGAGGCTACAAATGTCGCTTATATTGAGAAGAAAACAAAGAAATTAATGAATGTTAGAAACTATTTTATAGGATCAAATTAAAGAGTTTTTAAGAAAAAGTATAAGTATTCATCCTTTCAAAATCACTAAAATCTTCTCTTTATTAATCTATCCAGTCTCTTGTAATGAGATTGTATTGAACTTTCTTAATACTAACCAAAATGTTATATAGCATTCTAAGATGGCATTTCTCCTATATAGGAGGATTATTGGTTGTCTAGCCCATAAAAGATATGAGCTTTGTTAATGCCCACCCGACACGTTGAGGATAATGTATAAGTGATTGTTACATTTTTTTTTTCCTATGGCTCAAAGAGCACATACATTTATTGGTTGTGGCAAATGAAATTGTATTTTAGTTGCGCAGTTAGTACAATCAAATCCTATTTTTTAAAAAAGAAATCATGTATATTACATTATAATTTTAAAAAATTTTGTTTCGATAGGTTTTCATGTATATTTTATAATGAATAGCTTGGTAAATGTTAATGTGATAACTTGTGTGTTTGATGTATAATATGTTAATACTAAAGAGAAATATTTTTAAATTGAGTTTAATTATGCTATATTTTTAGTCTTAGCATATTAAATTTATAATAAATATCATTATTATGTCTATGATTTTTTATGATATAATAGATTTCTTGTGTAATTGGGTTGATTATTTATGTTGAGATTAATAATTATGATATTCACTAACTTATTCATATCTACACATACCTCAAATTTTTCCTGTGAGTTTAGTTGGTTAAATTATTAATGTTTATGTCAATCAAATGCAGCATACATTCAAGTGTTTATTATTTACTAACTCACATTAACGTAACCAATCATGTACATTTGTTTACATTACATTGCTATGTGAGTAAATTATTGTAATTAAGTCTTTATTTATACTCTATATATTTAGTGTGTTGTATGGATTGATAGGACTTCCAAAAAAAAAAAAAAAAGGAAAAAAAGCTCATAACACATCCAAACATCCTCTTTAACGTTATTAGACATTGTCTTTACTTATCTTAAATTCATTAAAGGGCATGTTAATTTGGAATCCCTTAAGGAAACCCGATGTTAAATGATGTTCTTATTAGACAGTCCAAAGTAAGACACTGTAACGCACATGATGACAAATGGTAGTATAGTTTTTACCCATATTCTAAAAACTTATAGATGATACATTTATCAACTTGAAAGAATAAGAAAGCACCAGAGCACCATCAAACCACCATTTCCTACCACTACCACCGCTACCGTCAGATCATTTTTGTCTGGCCATCACTTCTAGACCATAGATGCCTAACTGCCAATCTCATTGTCATCAGAACATCGTTGTATGGTCATCGTAGCTATTGGATCACTATTGTCTGGTCACCATCATCACCCCATCGAACCTCTCCATCTGGCCACCATTGTCACAGTTTTCAAACCACCGTTGTCTGACCACCACCATCATCACAACTGTACCATAGCCATCTGGCTATCGCCATCACTAAAACACCTCTACTCAGCCTCCACCATCGCTACCATTGAACCACCATTATCATGACACTTCCATCATCGGGACTTCGATGCTTGGCCACCAACATTGTCGTCGTCGGACTGCCATACCTATCATTGACACTTACATCAGATTTTCTGACTCACAATCTCTACTTCTTGTCTTCCTTCATACATGTTGTTGTCACCGTCACTTTCCCAATGTATTTCACAACACCCCCAACAGCAGTCACATCGATAACCCCCACTTATGTAATAATGTTTCTAGCTAGTTAAAGGTCAGTAAGTTCTTGTAACTTATATTGACATAGTGGAATTATGTCAACTCGGCTAGGCCCCGCGATTTTTTATATTGTTCCATCTATCAACTGTTCTTTTATCTGTGCGTATTAAATCTTCGTGCAATATTAGGATGCCAATATATAATATTAGAATCTCCTTGAGGGCCATTCATAACTTCTCTTAATTGTACCATTGCAAATCATACATAAAAGAAATAATACAAGAAGAGATTATAGGCTAATATCATTGATACACTGCCACCAAAATTCTAATATCTGCATGAATCTCGAGGCATCACATGGATCTAGAGGCAACCAATTAAGCAAAAAATATTCAAATTTTGATTAAAAGTTAATTGAAGCTCTAATTTCAGCAAAATTACAGTCAAAGTAACTGGCTCAACGATAAAAACACAATGTTACCAAAATTGATTCAATCCAATTCAAATCAAACTCAAATCAAGTCATTAAACCATTCTTAGAAGTTTTATGAGCTTATTTAGAAGGTCAAACAAAATGTCGAATCTGGTAAGTGTATAGTTGAATCGAACGCCTTGGGAGATAAATCCAATGAAGTTAAGATCGCTCAACTCTGACATCATTAAGACACTCAATTTTCTATTAAATGTTGTACAATCGATGAAAACTCTCTGGACCATCCCATCAAAATGACTCATTTTCCTGTATTAATTGCACTCATAATACTATAAATAGAGTCTCGCCCCTCTCATGAAAAGGAAGAGAGTTAGAGATCTAAGGAAGAGCTTGAAGCTTTAAGAATGAGCTAAAGTCCAAAACCACCACTATTTTCTGTCGTCGACCACCCTTGACCTTCGTTGACCACCGCCGACCGTCTTCAACTTTCATCGATTGTCATCAACCATCGTTGAGCGTCGTCGACCACTACTGACCTCTGTCGACCACCGCCGACAACCGTCGATCCATAGGTATCGGTCATCGCTCGTTCCTAGCACATTGACGTTGTAGCTTGGAAAACCTAGTAACATTTTCCCCTTTGTGAAACAAGTGGTTGCAACTGTAATCATTTTTTTATAATGAAAACCTTCAGCTAGGTTAGGCCTCGTGATTTTTCTTTTTCGAATTTTCCACATAAATACTTCTGGTGTTAATATTAGTTGATTTCTCTTTTCTGAGTGTGTTAGGTCTCCATATAACGCTATGACGACAATCCGCTATTTTACTGCCCTGAATTTTCTAGCACACATCAATCGTATTTACAAAGAATATATAGCATTAAAAAACTTTAGAGACATTTACTTACAAGCCACTTTATTCCCATGTATTTACATATCTAACATTTAAATTTTACCTTTCTCATTTATACCGTGTAAAAATGGAAGTGTATACATTAGATATCTAAACACATAAGAATTAAGTGGTGCCCATATAAATCTTCCAAAATATTAATATACATCAATCCATATGAATATAACAAAATATGCATAATTTCTAATGAGAATACAAGCAACTTTAACATATACGAAAGAGACTTGCTAAAAGACCATCTTCTCCCAAAGCATGAAAGCAATCATTGGGTTCCAAACTCTTAATAACAATGATGTGATGCTTAGGGGCCTAAATAACCCCTTCTTTTGGCAAAGCTAAGCTGACATCCACTCTCCTCCCCACCATCCGTTAACCACAAAGTAAAAAAGTGCATTAATTACAGAGGAGAAAAAAAGAATATTACATGAGAATGGCAGAAGAGTTAAACTTCGGTAATCGTGCAATTTATTCTTTTGCAAATTTACTGCTTTTCTTTAAATAGGCCAGCTTAGATCCTAAGTCTTAACCCATCATTTTCTTTTTATGAATTTGAGTGCCAATCATGAATATATAGGTGAGGACATTAGACTATAGTTAACACTATTAATACAGAATGTACTGTGAGGCGCAATTTTAAAAGCCCCAAGATTTGTACCGTTGGTTGGAGTCTAGTGGAGGCACAGTTGTTTAAATGCTAATAGTCTATGTGTGTTTATGTTTGAATTCTAATTGTTAGGAGAGTTTTGCAAGATGGGAGATTTTAAGAGCATGATTATCAATGTGTCACACTAAGTTATCGTGTTTTTTATGATGCATGTATTTATATTTTATTAATGTAAATTAAATATTTTTTATTATTTATTTGTTGTGGTGTTTAATATATATATATATATATATATATATATATATATATATATATATGCACCCGAACTATTCCCATGAATCTCAAAGCAAATGAGCGGCTCAAGACGATGGTTGGACAATCGAAGTATTACATTATCGATTGTTGAATAATCAACAGCTCAGTTGTAGCCATCTGATATATTATGATGAGTGATTCAATCGATGAGTCGTGTCTATAGTCCCGACCACGTAAACTCTTGATAAGGGCGCTCGACCGCGACATATCGGTCGACCAGCCTTTTACTTTGGCAGATCCTTGGTCGACCGAACTCAAGCATGTCGAGCAGCTGGTTACCGCCATTTGAATTCAATTTGTAATATATATATATGGTGACAAATCATCACGATTAAATTAAATAAAGGATGATTTTCATACTTGTTCTTTTCTTTATGTAATTGTACAAATATTTATCTATAAATTGGAGTCAAAAGAAAGAATAAAGTGACATCTCTCCATTTCTCTATAGGCACTTTCTCAATTACTTTTACTCTCTCTCTCTCACCCCCCTCCTCCTGGCTCTAACTCTTGAGGCATGTTTGGACAAAAAAAATAATTTAGGATTCTACAATACTGCATAATTCTTGCACATTTGCATATCTAAAACCTAAATTTTAATATAAATATTATTTTTACTAATTTTCTAAAAGTTAATTGCACATTTTTATGTATAAATTTATAGCACTGCAATATTTATGAATGTAAATATCAAACTTCAAATTTTAGAAATGTAATTTCATAATAATTGTGGATGCAAATGTAAATTTGCTTGATTTTTTTTATTATTGGAAAAAATGATTTATTTAAAAAGGAGAATGCAATATTATTAAATTACCCCATCGGGGAAAATTAGTGATTTATGTTTACTAAATAAAGGATGTAGTCGGTGACTATAATAGCGACAGTTGATCGTGTGACTATTGTCAAAAGTTGTAATAGCAGTAATTGACCACAAATGTTGTAGTTAGTTGTTGCACATGCAATGGTTGTGCACAAAAGTCGAAGTTGGAAGTTGTATTACCATAAGTTGCCCACAAATGAAGTAGTTGATGACTGTAATTGTGTTAGTTGTTCACAAATACTATAGTTGGAAGCTGTAACGGTAGTAGTTCTGCATATAGGTCGTCGTTGATGACTATAATATCTTTAATTGACTACATATGTCATAGTTTGTGATTGTAATAGTGTTAGTTGATCACAGAAATTGTAGTAGAAAGTTATATCAGTTGTCTCATAGGTTATAGTAGGTGACTGCAATATCATTAGTCAGTCACATAGTTCGTAGTTGATGCTTCATTATAGAAAATTAGCTTATTTACGACAGTCACAAACTGTTTGTATATATTGCAAAATCGTTAGTTAATACATTTTCGACAACTTCTCGAAAATGGAGAAAATTATTCAAACTTTTATTATAATTTAACTTTGATAAAAAATGATATAAATATAAAAATAAAAAAAATGTTGATTTCAACATTTATATTATACAGACACAAGAAAATGATAATCAATACTTGTAGTTTAATCATATCATGACAATGGTGAATAAACAAACTTAAAGCTGACCATCAAAAAAATAATATTTAAGATATATAGAGTTGTTATTAAATTATATATATATATATATTAATGTGTTAATTGAGAGCTTAACTTTTCAATTAAGAGATTGTGAGTTTCTGATCTCGTATATTGGAGATGCGTTAATCTGTGATTGGGTTTGCTGAAATATAAGAAAAAAATAATCTCAAAGCTTAATTTTGAAGAAATAATAATTAATTATGGTTCTAATTACTTATTAATTTAGGCTTATGAGAGTTGACATAAAATTGCGAGCCATATTATTATAAGAAAAGCTCAAATCATGAGCCTGAAATATGGATACGAAGGATATGTACAACTTTCTTCTTACGCCAATATCATGGAAACCTACACGCCTAGAGAGAGACCATAAATTATTAATGATTATAAATAAGGAGCTAAAGGAAGATAAACAAGGTTAGAGATATAAAATGGGATTTATTATCTGTTTAATTATGTATCTCTCTCTCTCTCTCTCTCTCTCTCTTATGTGCAAGATTATTGAAACTGTCTCTTTAGAGAGAGAATATTACGAGCGGAATCATAATGGGTTCAAATTTTGTACGATAATGTTGTACACATTATATTTTCTACAAACACGACGCAGTGCATAAAGTTCGAATGCATCCGGACTAAGCTTGTAGTAATTTTTTTTTTTTTTGCGGTTGTGATTGTTTGAGGAAGCAGTTGTGAAGCTACAATAGAACACATAAGTTGTTGTTCAACAAATTAATGTAGCAATTACAAATTTATTTTATATTTTTAAAAAAGTTAGACTTTAGCTTTCTGGCCATCACGGCATTGCAAAACACAACTTTCCACCGAAGTTTTTTTAATAAGCAATCAAAATGTAATTTTGCCAAACACCTAAAAATACGATGTCACGACCACCGTACCTGTGACCCAAATGCAACCTATAGTTTATATGTGGATTACGTACTGTATTATATATCTGTGTGAAATATATGCAAGTATGTACGTATCAATGTGTTTATTGTGTTTATCTTGTGATTAGAAATAGAACTTCCAACCACTAAACTAAATAGGCTGCGCAGTATTCATTACATATTTCAGTCATTTGGAATGCACAACGAATATATCATATGCATTTGTTGTGTATAAAAACAAATGGAGTATACAATGAGCACATAATTATGATATTAAGAATGGCTTAATATCATGTGATCATTTGAGTTTTTTTTTTTCTTTCTTTTTTCCCTTAGTAAAGGTGAGCCTAAAGGGCAATATGCACGATTCAAACTCGTAAATCATTGTAAAATACGTCACTCTCAACCACATGCGCGTTGCAGATAAGTGCACTGAGACCATTTGAGTTATTATGCATTTTTATTCATCACTTACAAACTTTGATAAAATTCTAGTAATTATTGAAGATTTTAGAGACCGAATTTTTTGTGAATGAAATAAGCAAGGTACTATAAATGTTAGATATGAGAGAGAACATATGAAATATATTTAATTAGAAAGAGGAAATATAGAGAAGAAAAATTTACAGCTTTGATGCCTTTATGTTTATCCCCCGTCACAAAGATGGTGGAAGACATCCTTTCAATTGATACTTTTAATTTTGATGGTGTGATAAGAGTCATTTTTCAATATCATAAGTAGTAACCAAGATGGATTATCTATCGATATCAACTACAAAATAATGAGTTAAAAACCAATCAAATTGAATTTCAAATAAAAATAGGGATATTATGATCAAGGGTTAAGTTATGCATGAATAACATAGGATTAGCTAGGCAAATTTAAGATGGGCTACTAACTTTCTAAGTTCAAATATGATAGGTTAGAGTTTCAACTAAAAGTTCAATTAGATCGACTATGGAATATGTAGGCAAAGGATAAACCATTAACCTTTCTAGATCAAAGATGGAGGACTATAATTTAATATCAAAGGTCCTATAAAATAAGACTCATATCAAATAGGATGATCTGAATGAACTATAATACTCTACTTATAATCATAGAAAAAATTAGACAAAAGTTAGCAATTTAAGCTAATTAACTATCTAGACAACTAAAATAACTAAGGAAAGACATTGGCTACTATTTTATGCAGGGGGTGTACCTAAGGTCTATGAGGAGCCTGCTTTGCCGAATAAAATTACGAAATATGAGTAACTAGAGATCAAAGGCTCCACCAAACTAAATCTAAGATCAACTATACAAATTAAGAGGAAACTATTAAGCTTTATATGCACGAAAAAATAGGTAGAGAATATATAATAATTAAACTGTTGAAGGTCTATTGGAATAATCAAAGGCGCTATATACTTATGATCTATAAGGAGTCTGCTTTGGCAAAATAAATTAGGAATTACTAGAAACAAGATATCAAACGCTCCACCAAACTAAATTTAAGTTTAACTAAGCCCTAACCAAACTAGAGTGATTTCGTGAATTGAAGTTTCAAGAATGTATGATGTTTAAGCGAAATTAAGTTAGCCACCTAGATGTCCTAGTTTATGTCATAATAAAATAAATATTTTGCACACCTCAAAATGACAACCCAATAAGAACCCGGCTCGAAAAATTAACTTTGGGTTGACCAATTAAAATCCAAGTTTAGTTCTCATATAGAATAGTGGCCCATTTAACTTTGGAGTTGGGTTCAAATTGACCCAATTGCTTAATTTTAACTTAAACAAGAAACATAGATTGTATTTTTGAATGTATAATGGATGTTATACCTTATCAATTGCAATCAATTTGGCATGTGTGTCACTATTTTTATTCCCATATGTATCTAAATATGTCAAACACATTACTCGGGGCTACAACCTGCACTTGAGTTATGTTTGGGCCAAACTTTCACTCATCTAACAAACGAGTCAATTTTTTATCCTGTCAATCAAACTAAATTAAATTTAAGTCTAACTCGAACTCTACTTGTTGATCCGAATTGTTGCCCCCTCTACAAACCCATGAAATATCAATTTTTTTACAAAACTAGTACTTTATTTTCATTCATTAAACTTTAGTAAAATAATAAAATTAATATTGAAATCTTAACCTAAATGTTTGTACTTTCTAAAATTTTCATTATTATTATCATGATTTAAATAAATATTTTATTTTAATAAATTAATTTATTTGAAATATTCATTAAATTTATAGATATGATGAATTTTGACAGTAAGTGCCCAAATCTCAGCTCTCTCGTACAAAATTTTTGCTATGTACATTACTCCCAGATATTTACTCATCCACCCATCAATACCTGAACCGGGCTCAACCTGCTCCCCCAACAACTGTTTTCAGCCGTCCGATTCACGATGTATGGTGCCTGCTGCCCTTATTCCGCTAATTGCCGAGAAATCAAAATATCGGCAAACTATATGGTATATCGTCAATCATAGCCGTTCGTTTTGTCAATCTTGACGGCCGATCTCAAATCCCAAATTTTTGGAAACGACCTCTATTGTCTAATGTCATATCGTATCGTTTGGGAAATTCTCTTTTGAAAATATCGCCAAAATTATTCGAATCTTGACCGCGACGTGTTCGTTAAGTTGTCTCTCAGATTCATCCAATACATTCACTCTTGATGCTGCTCGCTCTCTCTTCTCTCTCCTCCAATTTTTCCCATTAGCTTTTTACTATTAACTAGTAGACGCTTATCCGCGCGATAGCACACCGGAGCTCAAATAAAGGCGATGATTATACTAGTTTAGAAGGTTGGCAAATGTCAGGGTTCAAAGCTTGCTATAATAAAGTAACATAGCAATAAAGAGAGGCAATAAAAGCTTTAAAATTTATTAAGAAAATTAATGGAGGAGGTAAATAAAAAAATACATTAAACTAAATATATAATTTCCAACTTAATTACATTGTCTACTTGAAGAAAAAATTATGTCTCTCATCATTAGGAGATATCGATGATAACACCGTGTGTTCGGTGGCGTAGTTTGATCCACGTCGTTGACCACACATTATTTCATCTATTTTTAGGGTATGTTTAGGGTAGTCGTAGCTTATTAAAAAAAAGTTTAAATCATGTTTTCCATTGCACATGTTTTCGTCCAATTTTTAGGTTTGTTTAGGGCAGTTGCAACATATTAAAAAGCAGTTTTGAAGCTGCTGAAAGATGTTAAAAAAACTATGGTGACAATTAAATTTTTTTTTCTCTAAAAAGTAAAATAAGCTACCCTTGGATTAATTCACTTGATTTTCTAAACAAAAAATAAAAATTTAATATAGTGTGTTACAATTGTTTAAATATGTCTAAAATAACTAAATTATGAGCTCATAATAAAAAAAATTAAATATAGTATAAAATGTTTATTTATCTAAAAAATAAAAATTAATTTTTAAAATATTATCTTTCCACTCTAAAAGAATCTTTTTTAAATTCTACAAAAAGAGCATATTTTTGTATTATATATATATATATATATATATATATATATATATATATATATCAAAATACGAGCTTGATTCACCGGCAGGAATGGCTGTGATTAACCACTGAAGTTGTGTTCTCTTCTCTCACAAAGAGTTGTGGGTTGTGTATAAATGCGAGCAAGCTCTTTCCCTGTTGTCGTTCTTTCTGAAATTGGAGTTGTTTTTGCTCTGAGAGTGAGTTGGGAGCGAAAGAAGCAGCACAAACAAGAGAGCTTTGGGTCGTTCGCAGTGCTTTCAATGAGGGGAAAAAGACTTCAAGCAAGTGCAGAAAGATAAAAAGCATAGAGGAATCAGAGCAAGGGTATCTTTTCCTTTCTCTATTTACTACTTTTAGGTGTGCTGCTTAGTGTTTCTGAGATAGAAATAGAGAGAGAGAGAGGGTTGGTGATCTCTGAAACCAATGCATTGCTCCTTTTTAATGGCTAGTTGAGTCTGGGTTGCAGATTCTCCGTTTGCTCTGTCTTTTCAATCACTCTTTGGAGCTTGATGATTTTAATGGCTAACTTGATGTTGTTTTCAGAAGATATGGCTTTCTCTTATCTTTATTACTGTCGCTGTTAGTGCTGAGTTATAAGAGTTTTAGGTCTGGTAAAATTCTCTTGTGAAGTTGAGAGTTTTTGTTGTTGTTTTCCTGTTTTAACTTTTGGTCTTGGAATATAATTGGTATGGTATGAACAAGTTTGCTCCTTTTGAGGAAAGCCTACACTTTTGTTGGCTAATTTTGTGCAATAGATTTTGGTACTTGGATTTGATTTTTAGTTATTTTCTTTCCTCTCTTTCCCACTTGGATTCTATTGCCTATGGTCTATGGAACCAATTATTCTTTGAACAAATCTTTTCTTGTCATGATAGCGGATAACAACCACTAGTAAAAAGAAAGAAAAGATGGGAATTTTGAAGTCAATAATGGCTTCTTCAAGTGTTTCTTCTATTTAAGATCTTGGAGTGAAGTCAAGCTTTCATTTCAGTGGTTTAGGTCATTGTTCTTCTTCTTCTTCTTGGAGAAGAAATAAAGATGGATTTGGGTGAGAAGAAGTTTGCGTTGGAGAAGAGGAGCACAGATTCTTTGAACTGCAGCACAGCAGGCTTAACGGCAACTGAGTGGAATCAGATTGGTTCCTTACCTTGCCCATCAGCTTCAATGGCGGAATCTTTTGGCCATGTAATCTGGAATCAGCTGCCTGCCAATACCCAAAGCTTAAACTTTTCCAATGCGCAGACAACTGCAAGCTCTTCCGCCATTGGAAAACCAGTTCCCATGAGCTGGAATCCTTCAGATTCATTAACAAAGGGAGGAATGTTTTTGAACACAGGGCCGGGAATGCTTCCCCTTAGCCTCTCTCAGTTCCCTTGTGATGCTGGATTTACTGAGAGAGCTGCAAGATTCTCTTGCTTCGGTGATGCGACTTATCCTTTCATTGTCCCCGGAACTTCGGATGCCATTGCTGAAGCCCAAATGCAAAAAAATGAAGCAGGAATGATTGAAGCACTGAAGGGTAGATCTGTTCTGATTGATCAGAACTCTAATAGCGGGAGTTCACTGAAGGAGCAAAGAGAGAAGAAGGAAGCTAATGAGCTCTCAGAACCAGAGTTCAGTGAAGATGCTCGAGAGGACTCACCCAATTCATGTAAAGGGGTGTTTGGCTTAAATAAAAGGAAGAGGAGCAATCAGGTCTACTTGTTTTCTCTGATCCTTTTTTTTTTCTCTTTCTAATCTTAATTCATTATCAATTTGCAAGTTTGTGAATTTCTGATGGTAGGACATGGAGTCAGATCAAGGACAAGCTGCTGCCCAATTCCCTTTTGAGGCTGCTAAAGATGCCACTGATAACAAACAGAAGGCAGAAAAAACCATCTCAACAATGGCAGCTGTGAAGTCTTCGGGAAAAAATACAAAAGAGAGCGGAGAACCTCCCAAGGAAGATTATATCCATGTGAGAGCTCGTCGAGGCCAAGCTACCAATAGCCATAGTCTTGCAGAAAGAGTGAGGCTTTCATCCATATTTGAAGCCAGTTTTGTTTCTATAAAACTGCAGCAAAAGCAAAAAAACTCGCTTTTTATGTATTGGCGTCACCTTGATGCAGGTAAGAAGGGAGAAGATTAGTGAAAGGATGAAGTTTCTTCAGGACCTTGTTCCCGGCTGCAACAAAGTAAGTATTTTTTTTTTCTTAAAAAAATGACCTTGGCTGCTATTTTCCTTATAATCTTTGCTCTTTAGAGCTGCTTTGCTTAAATCTTCAGGCTATGTGCGCCAGGTTACAGGTAAAGCTGTTATGCTAGATGAGATAATCAACTACGTCCAATCACTGCAGCGGCAAGTGGAGGTATTTATTGTTTCATAGAACACATGAATAAATTTGTAAGTTTCTTATAAGATTTTCATGATGATTCTCCCTTCTAAAGTTAAATGAGCCATTTTATATCTTTTCTGGTACTAGTTTTTATCAATGAAGCTTGCTGCTGTTAACCCAAGCCTAGACTTCAACGTTGAAGGCCTTCTTTCTAAAGACGTAAGAGATCATAAACCATTACTAATTTTTTTTAATGAGTTGAAGAAATTCTTGTATTAAAGGAGGAAAAAGATAAGTCTAGGAATTATTTTATTTTATTTTTCATTTCAGTTATTTCAGAACAGGACTGGTTCTTCATCATCCATTGGATTCACACCAGAAATGATCCATCAACAGTTGCATCCTGCTCATCAAGCTTTGATTCAAGTAGGGATGCCTGGTATTATGAACCCTTCAGATTCATTTAGAAGAGCACTAAATGCTCAATTGAATTCAACCAGTGGCTACAAAGAGGCTACACAACAGGTATTCACAGAAAATTTTTTATGTTTTAATAATTATTCTGTAGATTGTTAGATTTTTCTAGTAAGCCTAACTTGAAGAAATAGAAGTTGTGTATTGACTTTTAAAACTATCAGAGGCTTCTTAACTCGATTGATGCAAGCTTTTTTGTTTGGATTTGAGGAAAGTGAAGGAAATCAAATTGAATGTCAGCATTATATATTTGTTAATTATGAAGCTGCAACAATTTGTTTAAGCTTTTGATTCCCTTTTTTTTTTTTTCCTCAACTTCCAAGCTCCAACTTCAGCTTTAGTTTATGTTCATAATAAAGGTAATTTGAGCAAGGAAAGATAAAATTTTGATGGTTAAAACAACCAAAATGTACACTGTTTTTCTTCCTGTTCCATGTTTGTTATGCCTGTATAAACTATGAAATTGTTCTGGTCTTATAGCCTATGTCCTAAAACTCTCATGTAGGGGTGAATTGTTTCCTCAGCTTTCAAACTGGAACTCTACCCCAGGAAATTATTGTAGCATCATCTACTCTAACTAAATGTAGTATTAGAGAGAAAAAAATTTGGAATCCTTGGTATATAGAGAGCATATAGATTCATTCCTTCTTGTTGGTTTTTGTCTAATAAGGCTACCCAAAAAGCCCACACCCGATCAAAATTAGCTCCACTCAAAGTCAAGTCAATATGAGATATAATTAGAATAATGGCATTAAGGTTATTTGATTATAGAAAGAATAATGTTCAAGAGACAAATCACAAACACAAATCAAGGGACACTCAAATTTACATGAAAAACCCTAGACAACAAAATCATAGACACGGTAGAGGAATTCACCATATCAAAAAGAAAAGGTATTACAAGTGAAAAGTTTATATTTGTGTATGTGCATGTGAAAAAAATAATAACAGTTCATACAGTGGCACCACCTTTCCGGCGCTCTCGCAAGGATAGTTAGATTTTCTAAAAAACATTAACACTTTTGGCTATAAAATTTTTTGACATTTAATTGTACAAATGACCTTACATACAGTATTAGTCGCACCAAATAGAGCTTTATACCTAAGCTACAAACTTACTCTCATTGGATTTCATGAAATTTGTACTATAAAACAAATTTCATTTTGAAAAGGGCATTGATTGATGTGTAAAGAGGCATCTTTGCTAGAATGCAAGCTGTAAGAGGCATCTTTGCTAGAATGCAAGCTGTTGGATATCTTTTCCCTTTATTGAAGTTAGGTTTGTGCATGAAAAGTAGGTTTGTGCTATTTTCAAAATTAACTTTGTTGTTTTATTGATGTACATTCACACCAAACCAACCAACTTTTACTTGTTAGAATGGGCTTCTAACATTAACCAAATAAACTTGTATACTATTCGCTAGTTTAAATGTTGGACTTCACTGTCACACTGATTAGTTCGTAAAGACCTTGAAAGTTAGTACCAAGCTTCCGAGCTCAAATCTCATTTATATCAAATTTGTTCTTCTGTTCTTAACTTTCCAAAAAAAAAAAGATTTCATAAACTCCTTTAAATTTTTTCTTACAAACTTAAATTTATATATGTAGAGCATTTCATCAACCTAATCATTGCTTGGAATTATCTATAGATGGCTAATGCCTGGGATGAGGAACTCCACCATGTTGTTCAAATGAGTTATGGCAACAATCCTCCTTTAAAAACCCAAGATTTGAATGGCGTGCCTCGTGATGGTTTTCCCTTGTGAAACAAAATGAAGAAGACCTTTCGTTCACTGCCTTATCAGATTTTTTGCTGCCATGAAAAGCCAGAAAGCTTATATACATACTGTAGCTGTTACCTGCTATGAATGTCTACTCACTCTTATCTTCTATGAATGTCTACTCACTCTTATCTTCAGCAGGAGGATGAAGAAACAGGTTGCAACATAAGAGTGATTTGGAAGATAAACTCTTCCACTCTACAATTTATTTTCTTTCAGATTTTTAATTGAGCTGATCAACACATTCTGGTATGACCTGTGTGATATTTAAAGCAATTGTTATATATGTATATGTTTTCTTCTACTATATAGAAGATAAGTGGAAGCTTGGCCTTCAAGGGGATTGGTTTTTAATCGTTGTGTTTACTACTAAGTGGAGTCTGATCACATTTACATAAGATTTTAAAACTGGGTTGCTGTAAATGTAGCAGCTGGATAAATTTGCCAACGGAATCTTTCAATTTGTTCTATTTTTCCTCACTTCAAAATGGGAGTAAATGAAAATTGTATGCTTGAAGTAATATTGCAAAATGATTGAAACAATGTCATTATTTCCCTCTATTTGCTTCTCTCACTGAAATAGGAATCTTACTCTTGAGAAATTTTCAATATTGACATGGATGTAAATGTAAGAGTTCAGTTTTGTACTACATAAAGAAGTTCCACAATAAATTACCAAATTATTATCGGAAACTAAGGGTGCGTTTGGGACAGTTTGTACTTATCCAAGTAAGCAGCTTATCCTGAAACGTGGCCCGCGGGGTTCCACCCGCGGCCTGTGTTTAGTGTAAAAACCCAAACACGTTTTCAGATAAGCTGCCGAAACGTGTTTTCCAAACGGTGAGACGGCATTTTGAAAATGTCGCCCGCACTTACAAACGGGCCCAAGATCTGAAGAGCTTGAAATTTTAGTGAGGACCAAGGGGTCCATTGGATGATTCAATGAGAGCCCCACATATAGCTGATTTCAGAATGCTTTTTTGGGAGAGGTTATCTAGATGAAAAGTTATCAGACAATGATCTGGAGGCAGTTGGCGAGGACCATCACTAAATGCTGTAAGGGCCCAAAGCCAGCTGCCTTTTCTTTCAGTTATCTAGTTTTATCATTTGTGTTTCCATTCTGCAAAAGTAATAAATTTGAGATGAAAAATAAGTTATATAGTGGAATTTAAATGCAAATTCAGTAACTTTATATATATAAGACGTCAAACTCATGATCTCTCCATTCTGCAAAAGTGATAGATTTGCGATGAAAAATAAATTATATAGTGGAATTGAATTGTAAATTCAGTAACATTATATGTGAGATCTCAAACTTATAATCTCTTAATTAAGTTTAAGCTTTTAATGAACAAGCCAAGATGAGTTGCAGGTGTGGCAAGGAACAAAAATTAGAATATTGCATGTAAGAAGTTGGATTAATGAGAGAATTTTAATCATAAATATGGGGCTTGTTGTAATTTTAGAAATTTACTTGCAAGTTAACATTTTTTATGTTTGTAATTATGCTCATTTTTTCTTTTTCTCTGCTGTTAAGGTTAATAAAAAAATCAATCAACTTTTTTATACTGTTTACTGAAAGTTATTTTTTAAGATGAATTAAGAAGAAAGTAAAAGATAAGGCTGCGCAATTATTCATTCATATATATATATATATAAAAGCACTTAAAAAGTTGCAAGAGCTTTTAATGGCTACTTTCAGGCTCAAGTTGTATGAGCTGGTGTAGGCTGACATCCTGATAGCAACCCATGGTGGTGGAAGGGTTTATCAGAGGATAAATACTGAGGTTGGTGTAGAGTTAAATCCTGATTTAAGACTATTATTCGTGTGTGGCTCGTTATTTTTTTTTTTTTTTTGAAATACACTCATTTGTAAAATGACTAGTGAATAAAATGTTCGAGTTTGGCTTGATTTGAAAATAGATTATAAAAATACTATTTTCCAGTTAATTTTATTGACAACAACGCCCATTCTTAAACTCTTAACATTGGTACTAGTTTGAATAATTTGATGAATGCTTCATCAAATCCAAACCTAAAATCAAAACCCTAAGAAAAGTACCATTCCACAATAATTTTTAGGGTTTTTATTTTAAATCCTAAAACCCTAAAAACAATACTATTTTGAACAATCTAGCGGTTGCTTCATCAAATCAGAAATTGAAATTGGACTCTAAGAGTTTGTTTGGGATTATTTATTTATTATTTTTTCAAAACATGTTTGTTAAATATGTTTTTAACATTTTTTTATTTATTTATTTTTATTTTTTAAAAATGTTTTTGAAAACATTCAAAATATTTTTTTGGTATTTTTAATACTTTCAGACATATCTTAAACAAACATGTCATGTTTCAAATCAAAAGGTAAACAAAATAAAATAAAAATGACCCCAAACGACCTATAAAAAATTGTTTTATTGTCCAATAGTAATAATTCTCATTTTATAATCTAAAGATGAGCCTATAATTATGTTCGACTAATTTATCATTGCTGGTCAGATACAAGCGTTTGAGTCTCTACATTAAAAGAGATTAAAATTTAGTTAACTACATACATTTTAAATTTCTCAGCTAAACTTAACCACTTAATATTTCTACACAAATATTGAATAACTATTCAATGTTTAAATAAATCCAAACTCCCACATGCTATCTTCATAATCTCTTACACAAGAATTCTTCACCTCAATCATTATTCCCTCTTAAATAGAAGTTTTTTAATCGCCATTATTGCTCAAAAGACCTCACTCAATCATACAAAGCTTCTGTGAGAGACACACACTCATGAATCCTGTAAATTTTGGTTCAAAGCATCATAAACTTATTGGAAACACAAATTATGAAGCACAATCTGATCAAAGTTAAATTATTAGCTTTTATATCCTTTTTTAACCCAAAAGTTCTAAGTTAAATTAATGTCTTAAATTCTTACATTTCATTAGCATAACATTACATTTATAAGACAATTATGTTGCTAAGTCTATCCTTTTCTGTTCTCATTTCTTGAATTAAAATCATTACATTTAGTGAAGAAAACCTTATTGTATCATATGATCTTATCTGACACTCCAAAACTTCACACACTATGATGAAATGTTTGGAGATCCAGCTCTGACGATTTCAGTAAATTCTCTTTTTAACCACAGAACGGGACAGTTCTGAGACTTAATCTAACTTTATATACATTTGTTTAAGTATGTTATGCAAACATGGTGACAAACTAATTCTGTCTGTTTTAAGCCTACCGTAGTGGGTTTACAAATAAGAGGCGTGGGAGAGTGGTATAATGATATGAATGTTGTATTCTTGTAATGAATCTCTTGCATGGGGGCCCCAAAGAGCTCTCAAAACGAGAGTAATGATGCAACAGCTTAATAAAAGAATTGTTTAGCTGCCATGGTGAGATTAAGTCGACTTAAATCATAAAATAATTTATTTGCAATTGCTCGGCAACATTATCATAGCCCTAAATCTGTTTTTATGAGAAAGATATTTGATATGTATATGTATCATCTGATTTTACCTTCTAAAATTGGAATAAATAAGAGTTTTCATGATGCAAGAGAGTTTAAGGATGAGGCAAGGATATTTATTTAATTTTTAATTATATTAAATGGATGTTATTTGTGTAATGTCGAAAATACTAAATATAATACAACAACAACAACAAAATTACTAAATTTTATGTAAGCTAGAATTTTAGTCCTAGTACTTACATAGAATATATGTGTGATGCGCACTGGAAGGCTTGTGGCAATAGAGTAATTATTTTGCGTCTTAGCATTGTACGAGACTCTAGTATACACTTAGCTAAGAAAATAGAAGTAGAAGGAGAAACCTCGACATTTTATGTGGAAAATCTTAAAAAGGGGAAAAAATCATAGAGTCTAGCCCAGTTGAAATATTAATCTACTATGAATAGTGAGTACACGAATCAACTCTACTTCAGAATTTAGGAAGATAGAATTACAAAGATTATCATTATAAAAGTACAATAGTGATTCATCGATAATAATTATATTATGCATGCAATGAATGTAGTTCTGGATGATAGTAGGTTGCATGGGCCGTAGTTGATTGATATGGAGGTAGTAGTTCTCCGTGAATGTTGTAGCGGTGGTCATAACGCCAGCTTGTCTTATAAATAGTAGTTGAAAGCTATGGTAGCAGCTGGCCATGCGAGCCAAAGATAGTTGTTTTAGGAGCGGTAGTTAGCCACAGAGGCATTAGTAGAAAGTTGCAGGAGCTGTGAGCCACATAGGCTGCAGTTACTCACATGAGTCATAATGATGAGCTGTGATGACGTGAGTAAGCAACAGAAGCCAAAGTCAGAAGTTGTATGAACTATGAACAACATAAGTCGTAGTTGGTCATGTATGTCATAGTGGTGAGCTGTAACGACATCGGTAGACCACGTAGGCCAGAGACGGAAGCTACACATGTTGTGAACTACGTAGACTGTAGTTGGTTACATAGGTCTAGTTGTGAGTTGCGAAGACATTCATAGGTCGAGGGGTAGAGAGTCTAGAGATGCACAAGCTGTGAACCACGCAGGTCATAGTGGTGAGCTGTGATGACTTCTGTAGGTCGTAGGGGCAGGAGTCAAGAGCTTCACGAGCTATAAACTATGTAGGTCGTGATTGGTCACGTAGACCATATGGGTGAGCTGTGATGATGTCCATAAGCTGTGGAGTAGAATCAAGAGCTTTGGGAGCTGCATGAGATATGGGCCACGTAGGCCATAGGTGTTGACGCTGATCGTAGGATGAGTTGTGATGACATACATAGGTCTTAGGGGTTGTATTCAGGCCTACATGAGTTGTGCACCACATAGGCTGTAATTAGTCACATAGGTTATAATGGTGAGTTGTAATGATGTCCAAAAGCCATAGAAGCTGAATTTTGGAGTTGCATGAGATATGTGTCACTTAGATCATGGTGGCGAACTATGATGACGTTCGTACCCCGCAAGGGTAGAGTCTGGAGTTGCACGAGTTTTTGACCATGTAGATTGTATTTGTGAGCTATGATGATGTCTGTAAACCTCAGGGGCCGTAGTTGGGAGCTACACGAGCTAATGACTGAGTGGGACATAGCCAGTCACATGGGCCAAGTAGTGAGATGTGATGACGTCCGTAAGCCTCAGGGGCCAAAGTTGGGAGATACATGAATTGTGGACCACGTAGGTTGTAGTTGATCACATATGCTATAGTGGTGAGTTGCGCTGATGATTGTATATTGCAAGGGCTGGAGTCGGGAGTTGTAAGGAGGGAGCTTTGAGAGTCTGGAGAGAGTCACAGTCTTTGGAGTATATTACTACTCCATCTTCATAAGGTGTTGTTGCATCGTGAGGTGCGTTGTTGCTTTACAATATATGTCGGGGTTTCACAGTGCACATGTGACTTAACAAGGAACTTCACTATGAGCTGTAGGTAGCGGCCAATAATGGTTTAAGGCGGTCGGCGACAACAACAGTTGGAGTTAGTCGGAGGTGAAGGCGGCGGCTGACAACGACGGCTGTGGTAGCAGCAACCGGAGTTGGATGACGCCGGCCGAAGTTGGTAGACGACATTGGCCAACATCTGCAGGAGCAAGAGGAAGACAGTGGTCGAAGGTTGTAGGTGCAAGACACTGACGATGGGCGGTGGTGGCCAGAAACAATGAAGATGGTTGGAAGCGGCCGAAGGTGTCAGTGGCTAAAGTTGACTGGATATGTAGTGTAAGATGCTGAGCTGCAGCTCTCTCTTCTGCAGGCTTTGGTCTTCTTCTTGTCCAAGGTCTAGGCCACCTTCTCATGAGGGGTTACGACTTTATTTATAAAGTCTAAGTCTTCAATGAAGGAAGCCTTACCACTCTTGATCGGATGACCCAGAGAGATTCCATTGATCGGACGACATTTGATAGACATTTTATTGACTTAATGATGTTATACCTAAGCAATCTTGAGCTCGTTAGATTTTTTTTGTTGTGATGCTCGATTTGAATATAAACATATCATATTCAGAATCATTTTGACCTTAAAATTAAGCCTAGAAAACATCCAAAAGTGGTTTAACAACTTGATATGGCTTGAATTGAATCGGAATGGACCGATTTTGGCACCGTTGGATCAGTCTTGTCGAACCAGACAGTTTGACTATAAGTTTGTTGAAATCAAACTTATTGATTATTTTTAATCGAAGTTTGAATGTTCTTGCTAAAAAAATTATCTTCAGATCATCATTATGCCTTCAAATTTGTGTCAGATGACGGAAATTTATTGATGACAGATCAATGTGAGTTTTTTTCACTAACATGCATACATTTCGAGGCGTTTGTGTGATGTGGTTACATGAATATGAAGGCATTCACACATTCTTCAAGACGTACATTAGAGGTTATAATAGTTAAGTCTTGCTTAAGCTTTGAAATCGTTTAAAACTGGAACACTTGCATGAACATTATGGTCATTGAATAACATGTTAGATTTTATTTCAAGCCTTCACTTTTGGTATGTCAACTTAAACATCTGTGTTGTGAATTCAATGACGAACATGGAGTTTAGCCTTGATTATATGCTTGAGGTGACACTAGTTCCCTTCAATTTATAATCCTTCAATGAGATTTTCGTTCTTTTTTTTGGGTAAGCGGTTAGCTTCATTATATGTCTTCTGCATGTCTTGTTCTTGCTAGAAAACATATTTTCAAGCTCATTACAAGTTATTTGTTATTCTTTTTAACTCGTGCAGTAGGACTTGTAGTGTAATATGGTCACACATATATGAATATTAAACAAAAAATATTTAATTTAAATATATGGGTATTAAAATTTATACTATAATTAAAATTTTTAATCCTTCATAAATCTGCCATGATCTTTTCTCAATATAGGAAAAGATATCAATAACTTACTCTTCTAAATAATTATGAGTATTGTTTTATCCATTAAAAACCCAATAGTAGATTAATATGCAAGGAAAGAATTTCTTTTTGCATTGTGAAGTAAAATAATAAATTAATTTATTATTAATATTTCAAAAAAAGTTTTTTATTTTGTCATAATTTTGATAGAAATGATTAATATTAATTTTTAATTTTGCATTGGTTTAGTCTTAGATTAAAGTTTTGTTTGGGGTAGCTTTATGTCTATTTTGTGTTTCAAACCGCCACCACAGTTCTGTATGGGAAATTGTTTTCTTGTTGTTTTTTAGAAAGTTTTGTAGTAGAAAACTGTTTTTTTCAACTTGAACTGTTAAAATAAGGTGATTACCAGAAAGCTGCAGTCAGACTTTTTGAAAACAAAATAAATTTATAATAACCATCGCAATTTTTTTAAAAAAAATAATTTCTTCTATAGCAACAACACAAGTGTTTCTTTAAACAACTTTAGCTGCCCCAAAAACACCCCAAGATCAATATAAAATCGATTAAAGTATAGACATACACTTAATCTCTTTAATTTTTAATCAAATTGAAAAATTAAATCTATTTTTTCCTGATAGATCATTAATTTAGGATATGATTTTCTTAATCTAATAAATTTAAAATAGTTTGATGATATAAATTATTTTAAAATAAAAACAATTTAATTTCTTTAAATATTTAAATAATCAAAACATAATTATTAAGCAAAGTAATATTTATTTAATTTAATTTAAAATTATTAATAGCCATCAATTTGAACCCAAATTAGAATAAAAAAGCATTGGAGAGCAGCTCACTAGTAAATCCGAACAACATGAAGTAAAATATGAACACTCATTAGGAACCTAGTTTAACTTATAACCGTCTCAAACAAATATAATTACAAATGAGCCCAATAGGGATAGAACCCACGTCCATATTCGCGTTTAGAGAGGAGAGGAGTCGGTCTAACGGTATTACCCCTATAAAAATGGAAGGTGGCCGTTGATACCTCCGGCGTGCGAACAATGGATGCCTCAGACGTGCTTTCGATCAACCGCCAGGTAAACCAAAGCCCGAAGGGGAAGGAGAAGATGGGAGATGCGGCGACGGAAGAAGGCGCGGTGTGCGGGATTTGCTTCTCGGACGGCGGTCTGACATTACGCGGCCGGATCGATAGCTGTGACCACTATTTCTGCTTCGTATGCATCATGGAGTGGGCCAAGGTCGAATCCCGCTGTCCCCTGTGCAAGCGGCGGTTTCATTTCATACACCGTCCGGAGGTTTCCGGCCGCCTCTTGTCCCAGAGCGTTTTGGAAATCCCATCCCGTGACCAGGTTTGGAAAATTATTCCGTTTTTTTAAATGTAAAGTGTGTTGGAATGGTTTGTTGTTAGGTTTAAGTTATTGTTCTGTGCTGGATTGCTACGTATTGAAATTTTAGTCCTCTCGAGGCAATTGCTTGAAATTGATTTGATCGATTCCTCGGTTAACTTGTCCTAATTAACGTTAGGGGAGGAAATAACTAAGACTTGCTTAAGTGGGTTAGCTCAAATTTGTGGATTATAATTTGCAAGTTGAGCATTGTCAGCAACACTAAATTTATTATCGGTTGATGATGACAAGAGCTTAAAACGAATAGAGTAAGAAAAGTATGTTTGAGAACAAATGGCAGTCATAAGAATGAGAAAAATAATCTGCAAGGAGAATATTAGAATATGGAACACACAAGTGTTTTCGTAGTTCAGGGATATCTATCTGAAGCAAGTGACAAGAGGGAATCACAGAAATTCTTTCATACCTCACTGAGAATAGTACATATACCTTAGAATAGTACAGGATGGATATATATGTATAGTGCTGAATATTCTAGGAGCTGTACATACACATTGCCTAATTACCCCTAGGTAGTTATAAGAGATGTGCACTCCACCTTTTTCTTGTCAGGTTGTTTAATGGAACATGCCTTAGATTGTGTCGGTTGTGATCCCCCTTCAAGATGATGGTTCTTGGAAAGAACTTGAATCCTGAATTTAAAGTAATTGAACTTTGGTTTAGTAAGTTCTTTAGTGAAGATGCCACCTGGTTGGTCCTGGGCAGGAATGTAGTGAATCTCAATCTGGCCCTTTTGAAGATGGTTCTGGATGAAATGATAATCAATTTCTATTTGCTTCTTCCTGGTATGAAAGACCAGGTTGTTGGCGAGTGTCATGGCTGATGTGTTATCGCAAAATAGCTTAGTCGGTTGGGATTGAGAAACCCCGAGCTCCGTTAGAATATGATGAATCCATATTATGTCAGTTGTAGCCGTGGCTAAAGCACGGTATTCCACCCTCATAGATGTCTTTGCCACTGTTTGTTGTCTCCTCACTGTCCAAGAGATAGGAGTCTTTCCAAGCGTAGAGCAGAACCCTGTAGATTTTCGGTTCACCACATGTTGGCATCCGAAAATTTTTGAAGAAGTTTTCCACGTGTGATAAGAATGCTATGGTCAAGTGTGCCATGTAGATAGCGAAGAAGACGTTTAAGTAGTTCGAAGTGATCCATTGTTGGTTTATGCATATGTTGGCATATATGGTTCACCAAAAAAGAGATATCTAGTCTGGTAATTATGAGATATTGTAGAGCTCCCTCAACCCTCCTATATTCAATTGGATTGTCCAAGGGTGGTGTAGTATCCATTGCTTCGAGTTTCTTACTGGGAAGAGAGGTGGAGAATCGTTTGCATCCCGTTGTAGCTATCTCTTGAATGATGTTTGTAAGGTAAGATTGTTGACTCAAAAATATTGAGCATGCTGTCCAGGATACTTTAATGCCTAAAAATTTATATATCTCGCCCACTTGATTTGGAAGAGTTGGGAAGTTTTATGGTCAGTTCCTGAATGGTATCCATATAATCTCCTGTCACCAGAATGTATCTACATATAGGAGAAGAAATATATTACATGCCGATTTGCGTAGTATACGTAGAGGCGGATCAGCATGGCTAACCATGAAGCCCAATTGAATAAAAAATTATGAGATTGTGGTTTACCATTGTCTAGGAGATTGTTTGAGTTCCAGCTCTAAATCTCTTCTTCAATTGCTTATATATACATTAATTTAGGTTTTTGCAGTGAGATTCCTGAATTAACCTCTAGGAGAAAAATAAAAAACCTTTTGTAAAAAGCTCAGACGATCAATATTTAGGGGAGCAGATTTAACAATTAACAATGAGTTGCTGGTGGTTGCTTATCAAACCGAGTCAACTACAGCTTTTTATACATATTCTGGTTATAGATTTGGTCCATAGTAATACAAATTTGGAATGCAACTTCCATGCGTATTCTTTGACCTTTAAGAACTATGATCTTATTCTGTGCAATTATTCTGCTTGTTGAGATTAACCTGAGGTGCTAATATATTAAATCAATTGTTGTCACCTTTTTTAGTGGTTTGTGGATGCATCACCAACTGTAGTGCATGCTTCTAACATCTTCACGCAAATTACGTGCAATTTTGTTTTTATTTGTTTTGGCATCAATCTTGGTGTTTGTGAGTGTAGTTATGACAAATGTCATTGAGAAAGAAATAGCACTAGTTGAAGCTCATATATAGTTTGAATTGGACATAGTTGTCATTACAGCATGCAAAAGAGAAAAAACCTTTCTATACTTGTTATGAATACAACAACAAGCCTTTATAGTCGGCTACATGAATCATTTTTCTCCATTGTGTCCTATTGAGTGTCATATTTTCATTTAGTTCTAATAAATAAAGATCATGTTTTACATGCCTAAGTCTTTTTAAGTCTACCTCTACCTTTCTTAACGCAAGTCAAATCTAAAACATTTACTCTTTTACCTTTCATAATACTTTTTTTACAACACACCCAAATCTTTTTAGGTTTACCTCTACCTTTCCTAAACTAAATCAAATCTAAATTATCTACTTTTCTATCCGTACCATCAGCTGGTCGACGTTAATAGAAGAAAAAAAAATTGTTTAGTAGAACGTAGGTAATATAGATGAATGTAGTAATGCCATCATCAACCTTGTAATGATGTGTGCTTACTTGATATTTCTTCTTTGTTTTCGTAGGTTTATCATCCTTTAGGTAATGAAAGTAGTGCACTTTCTGATCCATATGCTCAAGCTAATTGCAAAGTGTGTCATGGCTCTAATGATGATGAACTACTACTGCTGTGCGACCTATGTGATTCAGCCTTTCATACTTATTGTGCCGATCTTGGCTATACTGTCCCTGAAGGTGATTGGTATTGTCATGACTGCACCATTCTGAGGGAAGAACATGCAAAAATTGATGGGGATGCTGATGATAGGGACCAAGATCAGAGCACCCGCTTACTGGATCAACAGCAAACTGTTTCCATTTTTGATATTGTGGTTGATGAGAGCTCTACTTTGGAGCAGCAATGTTTTCATAATAGAACAGAAACCAGAAGTAGTACTAACATGCAAAGGAATTCTCAAGATATCATGCTTCATATAGATGAACCGGATTCTTCTTACTCTCCTTCTCAGGGAACCGACCTGAATCTTCAACTAAGAGGTGTTGGGCGAAGAGCGAGAACCTATCAACCATCATGCAATTTGCAAAGGCGTGTGCAGGCTCTTCGCAACAATTGGACTGCTCTGCAATCTGGATCTTTGGCTTTCTCATCCACCTTAGATATTAATGGAGACGCAGTGTCAGGTGCAAAACCAAGTACCAGCAGGCCAAATCCAGCTCAGTCACAGCGGTCAGAATCCTCAACTTTGATCAATAATGAGCAATCGACAGATTCCAGTAGTTCTAGAAAAATGCATGTAGTTAACGACTTGCAAGATATTAATAAAGCATGGAAGATGATGCAAATTGCAAAAAAACAGAAATTTCTTATGGCTGACTCTTCTTTGAATTCACATAGATTCAATAAATCCTTGAAGTCTGTTAATTCTATTTCAGCGTCAAAAGGAGCTGTAAGCCATCCTTTAAATCTCTTGATCCCCAAGAATAAGATGGCCGCAGATGAAGTGGTAGGTTGTAGTTCATCAGGAACCTACGAACAGGTTAGGAATAAAGTCATGCATGAAAGACATAAATTCACTGGTTTTAGTCAGAAATTTTCAGATACAGACTTTCCAATTAAGTCGCGATATGATAGCAAATCAGCTATAAAATCTTATAATGAGATGCAATTAGATTCTATCAAGACAAATAGGGCTTTGACAACAGATTTTGCTGGCATTATCAAGGAGGCTTCACCAGTATGGCCATCCTCTAAATTTCATGAAACTAACTGCTCTTCGCTTTCTAGTGCTACATGTGAAGCAGCCAGGAAATCTTTAGGGCCTAGTTGCAATAAAGAGTCGCCTCAAGATGGTAATGAAGTGGCAACAGGACATAACAGCAGATGTTCATCAAAAGGGCATGAAATATCAAACAACAAAGCAAAATTTGAGATCCAGTCAATTGTCAAGCTCTACCTAAAGCAGCTAAGTAAAGGTGAATGTTTGGGTAAGTCCGTCATCTTTTACTCATATGTTAGATTTTCAGGCTTATGTATGCACAAGTTCTTATTCGGCTTAAGAACTTTTTTCTAGCTTTCTTTTGTGCATTTTGCCCCTTTGCGAACCCCTCTTAGCTTCATAAGCTTCTGTTACTCTTAATGTCGCCTTCTTGTCAAACATCAGGCCTGTTGTGCTCTTCTCGTGTATGTGCGAACTTTGCTTTCTATTACATTTCGAGTTTTTTTTTCTTAAATTTTTATTGATATGATTGGGCTATGCTCCTATATACATGCTTGATTTTATATTGAGTAATGTGCCAAAATAGTCTCCTGATGATTTTCATGGGGCCATTTTAATATTAGTCTCTAAAAAATTTCAAATTAGTCCTCGAAGTCTTTTAATATTGGTTGAAATAGTTCTCTGTAGGGAATTATTTTAACACATATTAGAAGTGTTGGAGGACCTCATTAATGGTTTTATAGATTCTGAGACTAAAGTGGAAGTGGGCCCTTTATAAAGATTTAGAGGATTATTTTGACCCTTTTCTCTTTTCTTATTGTAATCCACGCAATATGCTTAGATCATACCTACCAATCAGATACTTACTGAAGAAGGATTTAAAACAATTAAAACAAATAATCATTTAACATTACTTATGCATCATCTTGTAGTTCTACGAATTGTGTTCGGAGAAACTAACCGCAGCTATTGCAGGTACTGAGAAATTCAAGGAAATTGCTAGATCTTCCACCCATTCCATCTTAGCTGCATGCGGCTTCGAACATTCAAAATCCTGCGCTCGCCCATTCTCTAATCAAGTTTGCAGACATACCAGTCAGATCCAGCAGCTCCATGGATCGACTCTCTTGCCTGGTTCATGCAGAGAATGCTTCCATTCATTTGTAAAATATGTTGTGAAGTTCATTCTGTTAGAGAAATGAACTTGAAGCTCCAGATGAGCAGCCAATTATATTCACATCAGGATTCAGCAATATTTTTTTTATGCCCGATTAGATTATTAAAAATTGTGTTGAGCTGCGCATGGGAATTTATCTGATCTGATTAAAGCTCCTCTTGATATGAATAAACTTGCTTTCTAAGCAAGAAAGAATATCATCTCCATTTCTTCTCCAGATCAGCCCTTATTGCTGGGTTCATACGGCTACATGTAGCAGTAATTGTTATTGCAGGGGAACCTTCTGCCTCTAGTGTGAATACTTAGATTAGTTAGGGACTCACATTTTGTATTCGTTAAAATGTATATAAACTCTTGGTTTAGAACGCTCCATGTAAATAGTCAATAGTAGTGGATTATTTTGGAACTTTGCTTGATTATATAGACATATATATAAAAAGATTGCTGCTAGCTTGCATGGTAGCGACGAGGTAGGTGTCATAACACTGGAAAAATTTACTGTTCGGACTTCAGATGTAGCTCTACGTGCAAACTCTAATAATATGTCGTCACATGTGTTATATCGTAGATGTTATTTCGAGATTATTGAAGTGGAATATATGAATTTCTCTTCAATAATCCCGAAATAGCCTCAGTGGTGTTATTTCAGAGTTATTGAAGTGAAACTGCAGAAGTTATTTCTGGGATATTGCGAGTTCGCCGTTCCACTTTAATATTTTTTTAGGTGGACCCAATATAGCACGCATCGCGGTATATTACTAAGAGGCTGCAAAGAAAATTTAAAAATCTTCACGAATAATAATTGAAAATAATACATTATAGTTGTAGGGTATTATACCAAGATCTCTCAAAAAAAATTATTGTTCTTGAACAATTCATATTCAGCTTATTAAGTAGTTCCAACTGCAATCATTTAGTTAAGCAAGCAGAACATCAACAATTTTTTTTTAATCTAGAATTATAAATGAATCGAACACGAAGTAATTGTTGTTCGACTGTGTTTAGCTCGAAAGAAAAAAAATTATATATATATACAAAAAATTTCACCTTAATTTCGCGTGAAATTGTTCTAGTTCTTCGGTTCTCAAGCCAGCGGCCATCTCCACTCGCAGCTCGTAGTTCCCTATGTTCACTACAATGGCACCTACTTGGCCCAGCATTCGCTTCCGCTTCTACTAGCTGTCTCCACCTCTCCACGATTCTACCTCTATAAGTTTATTGAGAGCTTAAGAAACTTCGAACAGGAACAGCTTGTTCCAGAAGAAGAATCGATTCATGGAGTCTCCCTCGAGATTCGGCATAGGGTTTGAAGACGAAGACGACGATGAGGAGGTGTTCGGGAAGAGAGTATATTTCACTTTTCCTTACAACTTTATGGGAGATTTTCTAATCCTTTGATGAAGCGTAAACTCATAACCAACAGAAGATTAGGCTGCATATTTGCTTTTTATTGATTTGGTATTGTTTTATGTTGGTGCATTACAAATGTCTAATTCAATTTCTGCATATTTTATAATCGCATTGATTTTACAAAGCCAAAGTATTTTTGCACATTCCTCATGTGCTAATCAACCTACAAAAGGATGGAGCATTTACATGGAATACCCCACAATTCTTATGTATTTACATATCTAAAACCCAAAATTTGATATTTACACTCATAACACCTTCTTGTCATAAATCTATGCATGTATATTTCACTTTTAAAAAGATAATGATGATGATATTTTTTATTTGACTTTAAAGAATTGGAGAAATTATTGCATACGGTGCATGCGGTGTCCGATCCTGACCGTAGATCACGGTATTCTACGGTCAGGATTATTTCCATTTTTTTAAAAAAAGAAAAAAATTTTAGGTGGGGCCATCGAAATACATCAGGACTGTAGATCAGATGATTTGCGGTCCGGATCGGACACCGCATGCAAGCTGCGTGCGGTGTCCGATCCGTATGGAATAATTTTTCAAAGAATTGAGTCGCATGCATGTAAATATAAATGCTTAGGTGTTGGATATGTAAAGACATAAGAATTGTGTGGTATGTATGTAAATGCCCCAAAACAATTTTGGCCTTGAAATGCTTTGCAATAAATTACTCCATTCTCTACTTTAGTGTATCTCCTGCAAATCCAAACTCATATTTGGTGCTATCTGATAAAACACTTTCAACTCGCCCTTGCCAACTTACATTACAGGATCAGGATGAACCATCATCCTGCAACCTTGTTACGGGCAAGGCCTTGGCGGGGAACAGGAGCGACGAATCAGAGGCAGCAGCGAAGCGACACAAGTTAGATCATATAGTCACTCATCTCTAGGCCGATTGATTAAGGGTCTTAACTCTAATTTAAAAGTTTTTGGGTTTTATACTGCTTAATACAGTTTGTTGCCAATGTCTCTATTTGGCTTCAGCCAGCTTCTGATAATGTAGATCTGAATGTTACAAATGCTGCATCTTTCTTTTATTGAGCTGTGTTGTGTGGAATTGAAGATTTGAGTATTTATTAAGGAAGATTGATATACCTGCCACTCAATTCCTGTGTATTT
>NEWO01000012.1:3713303-3744673 GCA_003013225.1 Phalaenopsis aphrodite | reverse complement strand
ATTGTGCTATTCATCTTCTATATTAATATCTCACCTATAAATCAAAATAACCTATCTAAAATAATTAAATTCATTTCTAAATAAATCTTGAGACATAAAAAATATATCTGAGACCAAAGCATCTTATTTATAAGAAAAATCTCTTATTTCAAATAAAAAAATTAAAAAAAAAAGGTATTTGACAAAACATAAGAGGCCAAAATTTAAGTTGTGAATATTTTATAGAAAAATAAATTTTGCATTGTCAATGCCATCTACCTATTATCATAATTAGATATTATATTCACCCACCACCACCACAAAAAAGTAATGAGAATGTGGCCTTCAACTGTTGCATATTTTTATATTTTAATTTGACTAATTCCAAGGTACTATATCCACAAAAACTACACCAAATAGTAATTAAATAAAATAAATCAAAATGTGATTTGATTACCTTAATTATGCAGATATTATAAGTCCATATCAACAACCACAACACCATAAGCAAAGAGATATTGAGCGCGTATATTTGAGATAGCTATACTTTTTAAAAAAAATCTTTATAAAGCTGTCAAAGAATGTTGTGATGAAAATTATATATATATATATATATATATATCAAAAAATCAAACTGCAGCTTTCATAGGGTCACCACAATTTAACAGATTAAGTTGAAACAAATAGTTTCACGTAGCAGAAATTTATAAGAAACAACAAGAAAACAATTCCTCAAACGGAATCGGGAGGGCGGACTGAAAGTCAGAACAGGCAGAAAATTATCACGAACGAACCGTGAATCCTACAAATAATACACAACAAATTACCACATTTTACACAAGATAAAAGAAGCAGCCAGCAAAACAATTTTCTGACAAATAAAATAACATGACAAAAAAGTACATAATTTGAATCAAACAAGTTGAAACATACAACAAGGAATGGTTTTAAGTATGACAACTATGACTTTAAATGACAAAATATCATCTCCATTGGGTGAACTGAAAAACTAACATTCTGTAATAATGTCACACACCCACTTCTTCATAACTTAAGTTCTGCAACGGCTATATGCTTAATTACCCTTATTCTCTCCCCCATTTTTCTTAATTCCCAACATTCTATACAAAAATGAATCTTTTTATTTGCAGAGTATTGGATAAAGCTAGCATACATCAACATCTTCATCTCAAACATGCATCATATGTACCAGCTCCGAGCTAGAATCCAACAAAGCTCATTTTGATGGAAATGGAGGGAGGCATTCTTGTGGGTTGGCATAGAAGTAGTCCTCTTCCTTGGGACGATCCATCACTACCGTTCTCCACGTAGGTTTTCCGGTGAGATTCGCATGAGCAGCCTTCACCGATGAAGAAAACTCATTCCAATCCATGGATCCGTTGTTGTACCCATCGATCAATTCGACAAGAAGTTTTCGATCCAACTGGAAGGTTTTCTTGTAGCCCAAGTATCTGAAAAGAAGAAAAATACCAAAATCACTAATTTTTAAAAAGTGACAATCACCTTTTTCATGCATAGGCTTACAACACCAAGGTACTATCAGTGTAAAAATTAAACTTTGGGTATTATACATATAAAGTAAATACGTAAAATACCTGCGGTGACCTTCAACAACCTTAGCCATATTACCATCATAAGTAGGAACAAAAATGTCGCTCTCCAATGATACCAAATAATCTAATGCCGCCATTTGCGAGGAATGATTCTGAAAGAACTTGAGATCAGAGGGCTCCAACAATGTTTCCTTTCTCACCTATAAATACCAACAATTAAAATGGCAAAAGGACAAATTAGAACGTTAGTTATTCAACATTTGCATAACTGACCACATTAGGAAAAGCTGAATTTAGTGCAGCCATTCTTCTGTATCCACCATATATTTCTCCTGCAGCAATGTATATAGTGGTGCTGCCATTAATATCCAAAGCTCTCAATACAAGAGCAATCTCTTCTGGTGTTAAAGGGCAGAGACCATCCTTCCTTTTCACATCAGAGTTTATAATTTTTTCCTTCCACCAAGGGTAAGCATATCTGCATAAATAAGCTCAAATATTCAAAATTACCAAAAAAAAAAAAAAAAAAACTAGAATTTCATGACAAACCAAGTAAGAGATCAAATGTTAGATGCACCTCATTCGAGTTAACTCATTGGCTTCTTCGTCGGTGCAGCCGTGCGTACAGCCTGAAAATGCAAGCATGTCCATTTCATAGCGGAGGTGGAGGACGAGAAACGGGCCATTTCTTTGAAGCAATTCGATCACTTTCCGACCCAATTCTTCAATCTGAGGGGTGAATCTAAGTGCTGAATAATTCACCCTGCAGCGAAGTTTCTGTATCTTCATAGGTAATCCATTATTTGAGAGCCTGGCATCTGTCCTATTCAAATGTAAGATCTTGTGCTTCTGTATCAAGGGCAGAATCTGCAAAAAAAAAATTAAAATTAAAAAAAAAAATCATTCCTTGAATCTCCAACATGCCACCAAACCTTAATAAATCAATAAATTTGCAATCTAACCTGATTTTTGTAATAAGAAAGATCAGACCAGCTAACAGGAGGCATGGAATAATACAACCCCAGCTCCACTCTAAGCTTCAATCTTGGTGGGAGCTCTTTCAATATCCTGACTTCATCCCTCAATGAAGTAATAAAATGGTCTACATCAAAAATGTCTTCAAACTCACTGCCACATATTAGTTTTCTTCAGTTTCTATAAACTGTGAAAGTTCCCACAATCTTCAAAATATATTCAGAATCAATTAAAAAAAATACAAAATAAGTTTTAATTATTTGTATGAACTAACCTCGGATCATTCCAAAATGATGTTTTATCTAACTCTGGTACGATGAGGGTCACATTCAAATATCTTGCAATAGCAGCCATATCGCATATCTGCCATGAATTTTTATGATTTGTAAGGTGATTTAGGAGCTTGCAACCATGAGAATAGAATGGCAGAAGCTAAAAATGAAAAATTTAAAGGTTTCAATGAATACTGCAGCTCGCATTTGGTTTAGTCCGCCGTTGCAGGAGACAATCAAGTATCCATTGTTCTTATAGATTCCTAAAGAAAAAAAAAAGATGAATTTTTGAAAAATATAAGAAGAGAATATTAGAATCTGATAGAAAGTATAATTTAACTGCCGTGCATAGCTACTCTGCCTTAAATTACAAAAAAACACGACAAAAACTACTAAAGCCATCCATACAAAACCTTTCAAGCATCCGTCAAATCTACTAAACAATTAATACAAATGATATGAAAACGAAAAAGGAAAAAATTGCAATAAAAAAGTTTGAATCTGCAATTTTGCACCAGGATAGAATTGAAAATTTTTAACTCGTAGTTCATGAAATTCAATTGCACACTAGATGAATGATCTAAATCTTTCTGTATCGAATTTTCAGAGGAAAAAAGATAAAGATGAAAATAAGTTCATTTCACAATCTATCAATAACCGCTCCCACAGAATCACAATCAACAATCAGTTTCCCACAAAAACCAATAACAAAGAAGAATCCATGCAAAAGAAAGCTGCTCACTCTTGGGAGGAAGAACAATCTTCCGTGCAACAATGGAGTCCGACTCGTAGATTCCCACATGATCCGAAGAAGTAAAGCAGGAAGGCCAGCCGTTGAAAACCTTAGGCCCCCAAAGCTCCCTCAGCGCTGTAAGTTGCACCAAACACGTCCACAACAGCACCGTGGTGGTTGCTCTGATCATCCAAAGCTTCATCCTCGACCTCACCACCACAACACCCTTAAACTTATCCACCGCCGCCATCTTCCCCATTTTCCTCCCGCAGTCGTCAGATCTACGCGGAGAACTCTCCGCTCTGCACATCGCCGAAAACCCTAACGCCTCCGCACGAATTCATATCAACTTCAACCCCCAATCAAAGAAACATAAATTCCCCTCTTCACCTCTCAATCTTCTTCGCCAAAACAAATCAACAACATCTCTTCACGTCCTGCTCTCTATTTAATCGAGTACTAGCAATGCAGCTTCACAGGGAGAGCGATTCCCCTTCGAACCGCAGAAAATCGTGCACAAAATCACCAAAAAAAATAATTAAATAACAAAGGAATTGAGCAGCACCGATTGATCAGAACAAAAAACTTGCGAAACAAACTATTTATAAACGCTCCCCGCGTTCCTCCACCCTAACAACAGCAATCCGCTCCCAAGAAAACTTTGAAAAATCGGGAATAATGGTATGTAAAACCGCTTATTTTAGGTCAAACAGAACGAGATTAATGGCTTCCAGAGACCTAGGTCAACTTCAGAGCTCGGGGGGGCCGAGAATCGGCCTGCGCAGCTCTGCCCTCGCGATTTATCGTCACCGACGACGAGGGGAAGTGAGCCTTCGTTCTCATTGAGCGTCGGTGGAGGTACTTGTGAACATCGCCACCGTACATTCCCAGCACTAGCAGTAGCGTCGATCTTGGCCGTCCATTCCACAAGGCATGGTTGGGCGGGAGAGAATGAGGATTTGGTCATTGGATTAGGTTTTACTAGTATAAACCACGTGCTTTGGAGGTAAATTAAATTTGAACAAACATATTTCCTTCTTTTATTTTTAATAAGACATGGAATTTGACTCACATTAATCAATTCATTTTTTATTTTCATTCTTATTTAAAAAATTATCTTTTACATTAATTTCTTCAAAAATTATGAAGTGTGAATTTGAATTTTTATTTAAATAAGTATTTATAATTCTCATTAAATTTTTTAGGAAATTATTTTTAACGCGATAATTTAATAATTGCTACATGCAGAAAAATTTGTAGTAATTGAATGATAATTTTAATATTTTAGCATTGTATGAAGAGCTAGCACATAAATAAATAATATAAATTTAATATGAGGAGATAATAATTTTTTTTATGTGGAAAAACCCTGAAAAAGAGTATAAAATCACAGGTATTTGTTCGGTCAGTAATTCACTATGTTATTGTAAATACATAGATTCACTATTTTTTTCAATTAAAAAAAGATAGAATTTCAATGTTAATAATCTATATGTACAATAGTGGTTCAAGTGTAGTAGTTGTGATTGGGTTATAATAAATATTGTTCTTGGCAATAACAGCAATAGTGGGCTGCAAATGTCGTAATTGACTGTTACAAATGCAGTAGTTTATTATAAATGTTTTGGTCAATGATTGCGATAGCATTAGTTGGACACATAGATCATAATTGGAAGTTGTAATAGCAGTTGACCACATGGGTTATAGTTAGTCATATAGATAGTAATTGATAACTATATTAATGTTTGTTAGATGCAAATATCATTATTGAAAGTTGAAATAGCAATTAGTCATATAAGTTGTAGTTGGTCGTATTAGGCATAATTTGTAGATGCAGTAGTGTCAGTTGGCCACAGTGGTTATTGTGGAAAACTACAATAGTAACTGACCACTTAGATCGTAGTTGATAGCTACAAAAGCTTTAGTAGGCCACATATATCACAGTATGAAAGTTAGAATAACTTGTGGCTATAACCCCCATTTTTTGTTCATGATTAAATAATTAGAAACATCAATTGTTGATATATGACATAAATAGAGTTTAAGGAGTCCGGAGAAAGCCGTCGTATTTTGCATATAGCGGTCGAAAGCAGTTCTCTCCGGGAGTTATCAGTGAATAATCGATAAGGCGTTGTTTGTTGCGTTATGTTCGGGAAACACCATTACACCGTATTTGGAATACGTCTTCACAATATTCATGATACATTATTAGAAAAAAAAAAAGTTATCAAGGAGTCTTCAGTGAAGTGAAGATAGATGGTCTATGGGAGGGGCATTTTAGTCCTTTGGGAATACATAACCATCTAGCCACTCAAATTGATCAATCTTTCATTATAAAAGATATTTTGATGATTTGGGGGTTTTAATAATCTCGACGCTCGGTTTAATTATATATATCAAGTTTTGAGTTCATTTAATCATTCAATTAACATTTTGAAGCCTTCAGATGTGATTTGATGACTCGAACTGGACTTAATTGGGCTTAGATTAAGCCAATTTTGATATCATCAAGTTCGTCTCATACACAGTCATTATTATGACGCATCAACAATCATCTTCGTAAAAAAAAAAAAAAGTCTCCACATAATAAAATTAGTAAAATGTGATATTTAATAAATAAAATGATTATATCAGACCCAGACATAAACATACAAATAATAAAGGAGTGATTTAAAGATAGCTAAAAAAATAATTGCTCAGGAAAATTTAAGTCATCTTTACATTTTTTTCAAAAGACATTAATTGTCGATAGGCCTTGGAACAAAGTGAAAATAAATTGATCAATTATGACAAAGAATATATGCACCGAACTATACAAAATCGAAAGCGATATATATATAGTTTATATATCTTCTTTCTCAAAAAATCAAAAAAATATATTTTTTTTTTAAAATAAATACATAATATTGCTTCACATATTTACACATCTAACACCTAAATTTTCATCTTACATGGGCAGCATTCACATATCATTATTATTAACTTCTAAAATGTAAAAAATAAAATCTCAGGTGTTGGATATTTGAATGGATCAAAATTATGTGATAAGCATGTAAATCTTTGAAAATTTCAAGGAATTTACGAATCTTGATGTGTGGCCAATAAATTTTTATCAAACACGAATTTCCATGCATTTTTTTTATAAAAAAAAAAGCTTTCAAATTTAAATTTAAGATCTTTCGCCCCTCAATTTCAATAAGCTTATTGTAAGATTGATGTCTCCGGAAGACGAGCCCATTAACTCTAAAATTAGATCAATTTGGGTCCAATCAAGCTGATGAAGCATATTTGGAGGCTTTGGGTCATTATTTGAAAGGTCAAATGAACACAAAATTTGATATATTTATAGTCAAATTGAGCGTCTCGATAAGAGAAATCTAAAGGGCTTAAGATCACTCAATTTTGAGGCTACTACGACACCTAAATTCAAAAAGAAAATATTTATTGTTGAGGGGGATTAGCATGGAACGTGCGGTTAAGTGATTAGGGCAGTTATGCACTAAATGACCAAAAATATTCACTTCCCCAAAAGACTATAAATAAATCAACTCTCTTCACTTTTGGGAAAATAAAGAAAAAGAAGTCAAATTCAAGAGTTTGTTCTCCAGAGAAGACCAGACAAGTAACCACCGGTCTCTGTAACAACCAACGCCGACCACTATAAATCGCCCCTAATCACTGCTTGTAATTATTATAGTCAAAATATGTTGTTGTGTGTAACACTTGTTTTTTCTCTTAGATTGTAACATATTTTTTCCATTTTTTCAGAGATGGGTGGGTTGACATGCCTAAAAATATCTTGTTGATTACTTTGATTGGGCTAGGTTTCACAATCACTTCCCTTATGAGGTTCTTCCACATATTGTCTCTTTCTACTATTTCTCTTTTATCTCTATGTATATTGATTCTTCATGCAACTCTAATACATTAAATTATAATTCTACTACCATCAATTTTTTTGTCACACAACATATCTAATGCCTAAACTTCAATTTTTTATATATAACATATTATTTATGTATGAAAAGATGTATTTCTCTGATTAAAAGTTTAAGTAATGATGTTTTAGATGTGATATGAAAGATTTAGATGATATATATATAATTTAGGTCTTCGATATGTAAATATATAAAAATTGGATGATATGTATGTGAAAGCTCATTTTTTTATCTTAAAAGGAATGAGAAAGAGTAGAGGCATTCATTGCTGTAATGAAGACCGGAATTTGAAAAGAACGTGGGTGGGAGTTGTACAACGTGGGACAATTAACTTGCTCATTTCAGCTCTAAAATTCATTTAGAAAAAACGTGAATGCCAACATGATGTTGAATTTAGATTATGTTTGCGACAGTTTGTGAGTTTCAAGATGATAAGCAACTTATCCTGAAACGCGGTCCTCGACCGTGTCCCGCGGCCCGCGTTTAGTGTAAAATATCTAAATGTGACAGACAATATTTTCAAAAACGCGCAAATTAAGCAGTTCGGCGGCATTTTTAAAAATGTTGCCGCACTTATAAGCTGCCCCAAACAGACCCTTAATTCAAGATCATGTTGGCTTATAGTTTTTAAAATAAAATTTTTTAAGTACCGAAATTGCATCTCGCATCCATTTACAGGTTCAAATGGTCTTTAAAACTTGTTCAGCGCAAAAATTATATTGTAGTAAAAGATGAATGCTTTATTTTAATATTATATGAAAGTTCATGCAAATATAAAAAAGAGTTGAAGCTCACAATGAGAGAATGAATGATTTTAGGTGAAAAGATTGAGAGAGAAATCAAGTGTTAACTTAATTAAAACATTTCATCATATAAAGCGAAAATTTCAAAAGTTAGCCCTTACATTTAACTAGAAATAATGAGATCATAAATTTTGGATTGATGAGTAGTCAAAAATATTGAAAAAATAATAAGGGATGGCATGACCGCCTGTCATGAATGACTTGTAAGGGAAAACGGGTGATGATGGTCAAGCAACGATGGTTGTGAGATCAATGATGTCGAAATTAGTTGCTGAAGAAAGTCATGGCAAGCACTAACATCGGATGATAAAGAGCAACCACAATTAGACAATTTGTGGGATTTAGGATTAATTGTCGAGTTGAGCTTTCTCATTTTTCGAATTTGTGAATTTCCTTCACCAACATTTTCTTAGCATGGAATTATTTGGGATTATGGTGATTTATCCTCTACTTGATAGTCTAGCCTCATCCTAATCACAGAAGTATCACCTAAGAGGACAAAAGTCGCCTGACAGACCAAGGCAACCGAACAACTTACCAAGCAAAAATCCGGACAACTGAAAGATAATTCAAGTTGATCGGTCATCCAAACCTAGCATAGCATGTCGAACGAGCCTTACCGATATAATGATTGTCGACCTCAGGCGACCAAGTGGTGGAGTTGTCGAGCTGAAGGCTTTTTATTTACTTATTTATTTATTTGTTTATGACTAAATTAACCTATAGCGCTCTTATTAAAATAAGGGCAAACATGTAATTGCATTCTTCTACCTTCTTGCATATAAATAGATGAATCATTTATACAGTAAAAAAGTTAATCAATCAGAGATCAACTCTATAACAATTCTACTCCATTGCTCTCTCTCTCTCTCTCTCTCTCTCTCTCATATTCTTTCTCCATTCCTTTGGTGTGATTCAAAGGATAGTTTCGGCTTCAAGAGTAATGAAAGACTATTTTTTGTGTTCTGGTTGATCCATTTTATTTCTTCTTCGTCAAAATGTTAAACATTCTGTTAGATTACCCAAAATAATATCCTTTAAGTTTTAATATTTTTGAGCATTTGAGCACTTTAATGTCATCAAATTGAGCTATTTTGGGCTCATTAAATTTATCTAGATGAAATGCATATTTTCACTATACATTTGTCGAAAATAGTTGATCTAAAAATCAACTTAAAAAAGTTTTGAAAATCCACAATGTGTTAAGATCTCAATGTTTCCTGACAATTCATGTAGATTATATAAACTTTTACAAGAAATATCAAAATGTTTCATGAAATTGCGTCATTAGTTTGATGTTATAAGAGATTATGGATGGTTTTGTTCTTTAACAATAATAATTAGTAGGGAGATTAAAAAGTTAGCAGGTATTATATTTTACATAAAGAGTAATAAAGAAACTTGACCTTGATTTTTCTTAAAAAAACTAATGCTAATTTGCATGGTGTATGCTTAATTAAAGCCAAAAAAAGTTTCAAGAGCTCAACATAAATTTATATATATATATATATATATATATATATATATATATATATATATATATATATATATATATATATATATATATATATATATATNTATATATATATATATATATATATATATATATATATATATATATATATATATATATATATATATATAATTTGATTGACATTTTTGCCTATAGATAATCCTTATCAAAAGTAGGAGGATAAACTCACAAAAAAAAAAAGGTTGGATCATCCTCTCTGTCTCTTTGACTTCCAAGGGAAGACTTTTTTAAGAAAGATTTACATACATACCACTCAATTCCCATATATTTACATATCTAACACCTAAGTTTTAAATTTTACATTATGAAAAGAAGGATTTCACTTCCACTTCTTAAAAGTTCAAATGAGGTAATGTATATGTAATATGAAAGATTTTGATGGTATAAATGTAAGAAAAAAGTAAAGTTTATGTGTTAGATATGTAAATAAACGTCCTATTTTATTAATATATCTATTGACAATTGCAATTTTGAATAAACTAGTCTCTAATTTAGCAAGAACCGTAATGGTCAAAACATGCATGTTTTTTAATATTTGCTTTTAAGATATTTTTCATCATAATATAGTTGTAATATGGTATGCATATTAAGATAAATATATTGAATATAACAATGACATAATGAATAAATTAAACAAGCTCTAAATATTCTAATTTTACTTGAATAAAATCTTATATATAATATGAATTATCATTGACTTTAATATAGAGTATTTAATAAGTTATTTATCAAATAATAAATGAATTTGTTTCGGAATATAAATAAATCATTTTTACTATATTCATGTTTGGCTCATTTAACATTTGAATTCTCAAAAAAACTTTGAACTTATTTATTTATTAATTTGAATAATTTAGATCCAATACTAATCGAGATGAGTTTGAGCTATTCACTGAATGCATTGGTTCAGTTAAAACCCCATTAACATTTCTACAAATAAAAAAAATGTCATCTGCGAACAACTCGTGTTTAGTTCTCTAAGCAGGTCATGCTCGATTCATTTGTTAAACAAGCAAGTTGAACACAAATAGTTGCTTTAAGCTCAATTTATCATCGAGACAAACATGAACAGAGGGCGAATCGCCGTAAACACGAGCCAGTATTAGTTAATTAAGGTTTTCATGGGCAAGCAGGACTCATCCTTGATAATGAGGCATGCTTCTTTTGTTCTTCATTTGCCCGGGCATAAGGAGGGATTACTTTTTTGCACGAAAAAATATTACATCAGGAGTACTGATGCATCAGTACTCCAATAGGGAGGTGCCACGTATACAATGATCTCATCATAATGCCACGTGACACCTCCCCATTGGAGTACTAATGCATCAGTACTCCTGATGTAATATTTTTTTCTTTTTGCACAGCTCTCAAATTGTTGGTGAATGGTTGCTGACGTAGTGACCGAGCGAATCTAAGCTTGGCGTGCTTTCTATTTCTCTAGCGATCCACAGAAGAAAAGTTGTTTGCCATGATCATTCTTCTAAGTGCTAATGAGAAAAGCATGAAACTAACAAAAAATAGAAAGAAAACATAAGAAAATAAGTAATGTTGACTGCTTGAAAAAGTTAAAATAGTATGCAAATGAATTATTGAAATTATTGATCTTTGGCCTGCTAAATTGAAGATGTGCTGTCAATCTTTGGATTTACCCCTGCCATTGATGTTCTGTCCAACAGACGTCTCTTGTCCCTCCATGAATTTTTATTGGAAGATTTACATGCATTCCAATCAATTCTTATTCATTTACATTTTACATATCTAATATTTAGACTTTAGTTTTTACCTTGACCTTGACTATGTATGAAAAAGTACATTTCACTTTTTAAAAGTTGAAATTGTGGTACTTTTGATTTGATATGGAAGATTTGGGTGGTATAAGTGAAGAAAGTGAAGTTTGGGTGCTAGATATGTAATTATATAAGAATTGGGTGGTATGTATGTAAATGCCCCATCTTTATTTAGAGGCAAGGGCACTTTTTTCTTGCCGGTAAAATTGCTTCATGTTAAAACTTTGATACTATTTTAAGGCTTCTAGAAGGTATTGAAGAAGTGGGTTTTGTAGGAAGGTGGGTGAGAAATAGTAAGGGAATGAAAATATGTGAGTTTGACAGCGTTTGGATGGGGATATGTCTCGTTCTGCGGTTGTCCCTACTAAAAACAACAAGACAAACCACGAAATGATTATGTACGAACAACGAGGAGATTTACTGCTTGTTCTTTAGTAAGATGTACAGGCACATCACTTGCAAAAGGAAATGATACAATACTCCTTAAGGTAGAAAACATAAATTACAATCTTCATAAACTTAAAAAAAATGGCAAGTCTCCCTCAAAACAAAAACACAAGCATATAAATTCCCTCATAGAAAAAAAAACTTATTGGAAAAAAAAGGAAAATTGGAAAGAAATCAAAGAAAAAAAAGAAAAAAAAACCTGAAATGTAAAGGTTCTCAGCCGGCTTTCAATCTTTTGGTTGTGGAATTTTCGCAATTCATGATACTTGATCCCGTGGTTACAAACTCGCAATTTGGTGTTGCATCCCGCATTATGCTCCCCAAGTACGAAGAGCTTCATCTTTTCACAGGAAGCGTATGGAATTGGTCTACCACCATGGAATTGGTCTACCACCATAACAAAGTCATTGTATTGTTGTGGCTTGTAGAGGCCCACTACAAATTCTATGCTCACGATCACCCAATATAACTCTGAAATATGTATTTTCTTCCAAAGTTTATCTTGGTAGAATAAATAACTATCCTTTTTTAGCACAATTAGAGCTGCAGATGCATCTGTGATAGTACTCTCACAAACCAAGTCTCTAACTCTCAATTGTGTAATAAATTTTGCCAATTTCTCATACTCGGCTGTTTGCATTCCATAGACAAGTTGGTTTGGCAGAAAAATTTCAAGAATGAGATTTATAGTATGCTGAATCTTTCTTGGTGGTGACCACCCAAAAGGTAAACTATCAGTTACGACACCTGATAACTTTTTCAACTGGGGTTGTCCTCTTTCTTGTATCTTCTCTCCAAACTCACTACCTTCTAGAACAATCAGTGTTGATCATATTGGAGTCTCTCTCATGGACTCGACTTGAATCACTTACATGTCTTTCTTATCCACAGATAGTCGATACTTCTATCTCTTCTCCTCCTCTGAGTCTTCACCCTCTACCTCGTTTACTGCATCCTATTTAATGTAAGATTTGAGCCTTCTATTGTATAATCATGTATAATGTGTCCAAAGCCATGGAATTTGAAGCACTTTATGGCTGAGATGTATTTAAGAGTACAATTGGTCTCCACCTTTTCTCCACTCAGTACCGATTTCTCTTTTGACTGGGTCTTCGTGGGTGCTCCATTAGGCACATTTTTGCTTTCTGATCCTGTGATTGAACTCTGTTTGTAAAGTGTGGCTATCTTATAGTGATGTTGCTATTTATTCACTTTCAAAGCAAGCAACTATGCATCAAGTAGGTACTAATGCAACTGCAGTCGACGCAGTTGAACGACATTCCTAACTGATGATCTTAATCCTCCAAGGTAAATTGTTATTGTGTGCTCATCTGGTTCCACCAACTCAGTTAATCAAATTTAATTGTTTACTCAACCACAAAAAGAATTTATCTAGTGAAGTTGGTGATGTTCAATGAACATATCGTGTCGGTATTGCAGTGGAAGTTATTTGCGATGCATCCCATCTCATCTAGATGATTTTACTCTTCCCTTCCTATTGTCAAATAAACTTCAAATTCTCCCACCACAATGAAGTATTTTTCGCTGAGTTTAATGGTGGTCAATTTAACTCTCTTGTATTGAGGAACATCCTTATACTCAAAAATTCATTTTATTAGTCTGAAGACACTCAATAAACTGATGTGGATCCACACGGCTGTTGAATCCAATAAATTCACTTTTTACTTTAAAAACATTGCTTCCCCTCTGATATTTCATGTCGAATCATCGAGGTAGTAGTTCTTCGTCACTAGAAACTGCTTGATAGAATGAATTTGCTTTTGCCTCTCGATCTCACGAATCATTGTTGTTGCTATGGGTGATCTCACCCAAATTGCTTCCTCTCCAAGGAGGCAAGCCGTTGTTGCAATTGAAAGATTTCATGTTGCATATCCTCTATAGTAAGTTCTTGGACACCTCACTGAGGGTTCCTTGGTGGCATGGCGTTATTTCTTCCCGATCAGATTTGTGACAGATGTAGAATTACAAACCAAAGTTGATCGGGGGCTTAAGTTCTTATGTTAGGTGTCAGGGTGAGATATTGGTGGAGGTGGAAAGTTGAATTTTAGAATTTTGGGTTGGGGTCAGGACTTGTGGTAGGAATGATTTGGGTATGGTGGATTTTTAATTTATTTATTTTGGATTGGTGCAAAATTAAAAAAACATGGGCTTGACAAGCTATGATATCAAATGATACCATTCTAGGTTTTCTAGAAGGTATTTAGGGAGTGGATTTTCCTAGGAGGTGAGGAAGAAATAGAGGAAATGAAAATATGTGAGTTTGAGGGCATTTGGATGGTGATAGGTGTCGATTGGTTGTTATCCTTGCTAAAAACAGTGAGAACCATGAAATGATGTGTTACGAGTAGCGAGGACGTTCACCATTTGTTCCTAAGCAAGATACATGCACACCACTTGTAAAAGTAAATGATGCAATACTCATTAAGGTATAAATAGTTCCTTCATAAAAAAATATATAATTGGAAAATAGAAAAATAGGAAATAAATCAGAAAGGAAAGAAAAAAAATAAATAGAAAGGTTCTCGGCTGGTTGTTGATCCTTAAGTCTCAGGATTTTTGTGATTAGCGATACACGATGCAGCGGTTACAAACTCTGCAATCCGGTGTTGGGTCCGCCTCAAACTTCTTCATAACTTTTGGCCTGTCGTCAATAGGGTTGTAAACGAGCCGAGCTTGAGCGAGCTCAGGTTTGGCTCGTGTTCGGCTCGTTCGAAATAGCTCGTGTTTGAAATCGGCTCGTGTTCGAAATTGGCTCGTGAACGGTGTGTTCGTGTTCGGCTCGATTTAAATATTCGTGTTCGTGTTCGGCTCGTGTTCTGCTCAAAATTGGCTCGTTAAACTTTAATTGATAAAAATAGATGTAAAGTGTGTGATTCGAACATAGATCAAATATATACAAAAAAAGACACTAACCGCATTGCCACATGAGGTGTTATGATTTAAACTTAGACATAAATATATATAATATATTATTATATAAATAATATATGTAACATATTGTTATATAAAAAGTTATATAATTTTTTTTTTCGAGCTAAAACAAGCCGAACACGAGCGAACAAAGAGCTATTCGTGTTCGGCTCGTTTATAATTTGAGCTTTAAAAATGTGTTTGTGTTCGGCTCGTATACTTAACGAACGAGCCGAACACGAGCTGTTCGCGAACAACTAGCTTTTTCGACATGCTTAGGGCATCATTCAGATCGTCAAAGACGAATCAAGTTTTGTCTACTTCATCCAGGAACTTTCAATGAGCAGAAAACTGAGAAAGTTTACCAAAATATTCTTTTACTCTCAAAACATTTCTTCATGTCCTATTATAGTGATTGTAACAAAGCATGCAAAATTAGATTTACATCCAAGTTTGCCATGAGGAAGAAAACACACTTTAGCTAATGTAACATATATCATTAATTATATTGCATGAGATGAATGCTCACACATCACTTGCACGTGTGCTATAATTGTTTGTTCATCATCTAACTTGGCAAAAAAAAAGTCATTCAATACTTAACAAAAGTTTATAGCAATTGTTACAATCAATCTCATCAGACAGGCCATCCCATCTATTCTACAGAAATTATAAAATTATCAACTTTAAATTGACTTAGCCAAGCATGTTGTATAATATACAAGGGCTTTATACATTTGAACTTTGAAAAATGTGCCAATATTGTCAAGCCATTCCTACAAATGTTCCAAATGGTTTGTAAAAATCACACGACTTCATTCAACTTAATGCATCTATGTTCATGGCTAATGTATTGATATGTACAGAGCATACTAACACCTTTCAAACCTTGTTGATTCTCAATTCATCCAATGGTTTTTTTCAGTCGCTGCTAAAAAAGCCACCTTGCCCGTAGGGGGAGATCTTAAGGCCCACCATATAAGCCATCTTCTTGTAAGATGGGAGCGTAAACCCATCCTTATAAGTTATTTTAAATTCTGCACAAGGCTATGCTAAGCTTCACTCAAGCCTTGTGATTTTCAATGTTTTAAGTCTTGCTTGTCGGCCTTCTTAAGGGGGTTAACCCCAACGTATTTAACTGGGTCTGCACAAAGACGAAATGCTTGTCAAATTAAATCTATTGTGTTACCTTGTCTATAATAAGACAAGGCTGTTGAACTCATCATTATAGTTTCCTTTGTCTTGAGGTTACGAGTCTCATGTACGAGCCTTCTAACAGATTTAAGCTCATCCCAGCATATTTAGGTTAGCACAGTCAAGAAATATACCAAATTACAATTTGGCTATACTGATCTATCAACAAGGCCAATCAATCAAAATCAATAGTTATTTATCTGTTAGATTCGTTTCTTTAAGTCAAAGTAGATTGTAGTTTGCAAATAGCTTGTCGAATTGCTCGTGTTTGATTTCTTTATTAAGCAAGCGAGTAAAACACAAACAATTATTTGAACTTGATTTATAAACGAGCAAAACAAGGATAAAAGTTTATACTTTCATGTTCGGTTTGTTCTTGCTCAAAAAAATTGAATTTATTTATATTATTTTAATTATATATATAGTAAATATTTAGGAATTGGATGATATGCAAGTAAATGCCCAAACCAAAAAAAAAAACTAAAGCAAAAGTAAAATTTTTTTAGTCCCACTTCTGTTAAGACAGTTTCTTACAACCTTAGAGTAGTTTAAAAACGGGAATGGCTTGTATGAAAATTTTTGCTTGTTTGTTAATCTGAATTTAATTCAAGCTAAAATTGAGCAAACAAAAGAGTAAGTTTGAGCTGCTCACGAACAATATTGAACCAAAGACAAACAAACTCATTATAAGCCTAATTCGAACATGAGCTAATTTTGAACTAGTGTTAATACAAACGATCGGAACACAAATAGACCCTTAACTTGCTCATATTTATCTCATTTACACTCGTACTTGTGCCCATGAAAAGTCTTGACCTTAGAACTAGACAACCCCAACTCGATTTAATATTAGAGAAATTTTGGTTAAAACAAATATAATTTACCTCAATGATGTCGAGTTATTTGTACATTAAGAAAGCAAAGCGAGGATTGGTTTCTAGCGAGCAATTATTTGGTAACTCTTTAAATTTTGAAGACTTCTTTTTTCCCCCTTCTCAATGACAACATGATATGGGTTGATGTAAAAAAAGATTATAAGCTGATTAACAGCTGTGTGGCCCTGCCCGTAACCCTCTAGTAATCGTCCTCTAGCCTGGGCTGGCTGACTTGGCCAGGCCGGTAAGTCTGGCTGGTTCTGATCGGTCCAGACCGGTCTTCCCAGGCCAGCTTGCCTGTAGCAGGAGTAAGCATATCAATATCATGCATGTTTCTATCTTCACGATTTGTCAAAATTGATTTTTGTTTTCCTGGAAAGCAAAAAGTTAATGTAAAAACAAAAATTGGCTTAAAAAGTGAAGATTTACTTGCATATTATTAAATTCTTATGTATTAACATGTCTAACAACTATACTTTAATCTTTAAATACATACCACCTTACCTATTAATGAAATTGTGTATCTTACTTGGCATTATTTTTTACGTGATATAAAAGTTGGGGTGCTACAAATGTAAAAAAACATGATTTTGGTGTGAGATTACGTAAATAGACAAGAATTATGTGGTGTGCAGCGTATGCATGTAAATGCCACGAAAAAGGAAAGGCTTCTCCTTCCCAAATCACCGACTGATGTGGAAAAGGACGACAATAATCGGTTCATCTTATCTTGTGACATTTTTTGTCTGCACGTGAAGTTCCTTTTTGATAGGCTGTGTTGGTATTCCAGCCTATCCCAAATCACCGACTGAATGGTTACCGCAGTTCAGCCAAGAGATGAAAACTGTTTGATACTCCATATAATTTATTTGTATTACAAGCATTCCACTCATTTCTTATGTATTTACATCACAGTTGAATCCGAACTTTTTTGAGAGACACACTCAAGGGATTAAAGCGTTTGAATAGAGGAAATGAGACAGAGACATATTGAGGAAAGAGAAGTGCACAGTGACCTACCCCTCTGCGGCAAAATGGGATATTCTTGAGTTGTTGTAACACTTTTTATATAATCGAATATTTTTGGTATATAGAGAAAACGAAGAGCCTAAAAGATTTTTTTTAATGTAATGATACATGGGAGAAGGGAGAGAAGCCAAAAGTCTTATTACATGAAAAGACCCCTCTATTTATCGGATAGGGAAAACAATGAAGTAAAATTATATTTATAACCCTGCTTTTAAGGATGTATGTACAAGCTATTCTAGGAATTATGCCTCTGCAGGCCCTGGGCCCTTCTCGTTCTCTGGCTCGATCAATTAGGGCCAAAGCGGTGAATTGATCAGTGTTGTCGGTCGGCCTTCTTGACGGGCGACAAACTGGACTCTGAAGTCGGTCCGCGAGACTTGATCCGTTCGGTTGATTTAGTCAGTTGGTTGTTTTTGGTCGGTTATCAATCCTCAATTCCCACCTGGGTAATTCTTTTCGAATGAGTAGACTTAGACTCTCTAGCAGATGAAGTCATGGGTGTGTATCGTTGGGTTGATTTTGATGAATTATGACTAGCATGAGCTGTTCGATTTTTCTTGGTCCTTCGGTCATTTTCTAGTGAGTCAATCTTTGATATGTCACTCTTTGTTGAGCTGTAAGATTGCCTCGAGATTTGCGTTGACACATTTTTTCTGTACAAACACCTAAACTTTATTTTTATCATATATGTCACCTTACTTATGCATGAAAATATATATTTGACATTTTAAATGTTAAAATAGTGATATTTTTTAGGTGATGAAATATTTGGGCGAAATAAATATAAAAAGTAAAGTGGTAGGTGTTAGAAATGTTGATGCATGAGAATTATGTGGTATATATTGTGAAAAACGACGACAATAAAACAAACTTTTGAACGAGAAATTCACAAATTAGAAACACAGCGGAACACATAAATTTACGTGATTCGACAAATTGCCTACGTCCACGGAGTTGTAGAGGATTTTATTGCTTTAATGATTACATCATCGATCGTCTCAACATTTACAAGAAACTCTCCTCTCTCTCTTCCTCTCTCTCTCTCTCTCTCTCCTCTATCTCACTACATATGAGCCAGCCCTTACAGAAGAAGAAAACACAAAAAGGAGATCCGATGGAGGAAGCCACTATGTGATAATATTTCTTCAGTAACTTTAATCACATACCCTTTCTTCTTCGAGCCAAAGACCTTTTAAAACCTTTCAATTCAAAGCCAATTAAGGAAAGTCTTTAATTTGTGAATCCAGGAGAAGCGACGAAGGGATTAGAGAAGATATGAGAATGCAATATTAAGCAATCATAATTATTGTTTTCCTTAATTCACCAACAGAAGGAAGGCGGTAGAATCAAATTAAAGAAGGAAGGAATTAAATGCAATTTAATTAACTTCCATATGTGTCGAAACTGCCAAATTGAATCGTCTACCGGGCTCCACAATACTCAACAATTCTCCCTATTGGAGACTGGAACACAGACTACACCATCCAATAGCTGCATCGCCTTTTTCTCTAAAAGTAATATACTCCACCTCTGCAACTCAAAACTCATATCTTCACGCTAGAAGACCAGCTGAATTCAAGCACAATTTCAGCTTCTCAAAAGTAACACCCTTAGTTGACATATCAGCGTCAACCTAGTCTTGTATATCCAAGCTCATTCCCAGGTTACTCATATATTTACTTACAACTCTCATTGCATAGGCAATATCATGCCTCTGTTGAAAGCCTTTTTCAACAAGACCAATCTTGTACCTTTTACTACCATCAAGCTCAGTCTTCTCCCAGTACACTCACTTGTTGTGCAATGTCTTCTTCACTGATAGAAGTTCTATCAGCTCACAAGTCTGATTCCCTGTTAGGGAATCCATCTCCTCCTTCTTAGCCAACTCCCACTTGCTCGATTTTTTTTCTTGCAAAATTTCTTTATAGCTCTGACTTATGTGACCAAGTCTGCATTGTCGCAGATCTGTCGCACTCTCTACAACTATAGTAGCAACAATGTTGAATAAACTTGTAGTCTTATACAGTGTGTCAATTTTTTTATCCTGAGCCAGTACTAATGCTCATTTGGTAACCTTCCAAGTGTTATCTGAGAACACTATTGAATGACCACCCTCATTGAGCTACCCAACAGAAATGAGGTTTTTCTTCAACTTAGGAATGTGTCTGACCTTTTGCAGAGTCTATTTGTTCTTATTGGGGAATGCAATATCAACCTCTCTCATCCTCACCAAGTTCAAAGCTTTTCCATCAATCATATATACCTTCCCAAAGTCACCTGCCACATAATTCTACATTAACTCTCAGTGAGAAGATGTGTGGAAAGAAGCCCATGAATCCAGTATTCAGTCATCAATAGAACTGTCAACTGCCAGCAATAGTGCATCATGTACTTCTTCAGTTATAACATTAGCGCTATCATTATTATTCTTCTTCGGATTAATGCAATTCTTCTTTATGTGACAAGTTTTGCCACAATTTCAACAGACTGCTTGTTAATCGGACATTAACTTGCTCTTGCCTTTGTGTTTTGATTTTGATCTTCCTCTGTTTGAGTCTCTGTCATGTGATCTCCCTTTGGAATCAGCATTCAGTGTCAAACTCAAACCTAAGGTCTCGTCTTAATCTTTCTGCGCACCTCCTCAGCAAAAATCAAATCACAAATATCATCATATTTCAATTTCGATTTATCTACAGAATTGTTATATGTCATCATCATGACTTCCCAACTATTTGATAATGAAGTCAACAATATCAACGCACGTATTTCATCGTCAATATCAATTTCAACATACGACAATTAATTTGTGATAATATTGAAATCATTCAAATGCTGAGCGACAAACACACATTCTCTCATCACTAAGTTGAATAACTTTTTCATCAAGTGCATCTTGTTATTCGTCGATGGCTTTTCATACATACATGATAAAATAGCAATGAGATATGCAGTAGCCCACTCCTTAATAACGTTGTGGGCAACCGATCTTGACAGGGTTAATCGTATAACCCTTAGAACATGTCGATCCAACAAATCCCATTCCGCCTCGTCCATCTTTTCCTATTTCTTTTCTAGTAACGGCAGGAGAAGTTCCTTCCCATAGAGCTAGTCCTCTATCTACATCCTCTAATAACCAAAATCTGTGTCATTAAACTTCTTGATCTCTAATATCATCACTTCACCTCTGGTCATCGTTCCTTCTTAGATCATGAAATCATGACTCTGATATTAGTTGTTGTGAAAAATGACGATAATAAAGTGAATATTGGAATGAGAAATTCACAAACCAGAAACACAGTGAAACACACATATTTACGTGGTTCGGCAAATTGCCTACGTCCACAGAGTTGCAGAGGATTTTATTGCTTTGAGGATTACACCATCGATCACCTCGATGTTTACAAAAAAACTCTACTTTCTCTCTCTCCACTGTCTCAATACCTGTGAGCCCATACAGAGAAGAAAACACAAAAAGGAGATCCGATGGAGGAAGCCACTATGAGATAGTATTTCTTCCGTAACTTAAATCACATACCCTTTCTTCTTCGAGCCAAAGCCCTTTTGAAACCTTTCAATTCAAGGCCCATTAAGGAAAGTCTTTAATTTGTGAATCCAGAAGAAGCAACGGCGGGATTAGAAGAGATATGAGGAAGCAATTTCAATCAATCATAATTATTTCTTTTCTTAATACACCAACACGAGAAAGGCGGGAGAATCAGACAGGGGATTGAAGGAATTAAATGCAATTTAATTAACTTCCATAGATGTCAAAACTGTCAAATCGAATCATAATCCAGGCTCCACAAAACTCGACAGTATGTATGTAAATTCTTACACTGTCAAATTGATATAGGAGCCAATTTTTATAAATTGGTAGCTAATAATAAATATTAGTAGTGAATTTAGCGAGTTTTTTTATATTACTGATAATTTTCAGTTTTGCAGCCGTAAATAGAGATCTTTCAATCAGGTAATCCAATTTTCAATTTCTATGTATTTACATATCTAACACCTAAACATTACCTTTTACATTCATACCGTCCCAATGTATTATATCACATAAAAAAAAATGTCACTATTTTGGCTTTTAAAATGTGAAATACGCCTTTCCATACAATGGTAAGGTGGCATGTATGTAAAAATTGAAGCCCAAGTATTAGATATGCAAATACATAGGAGTTGAGTTGTATTTATGTAAATCTTCCTTTTTTAATATATGCTGGACTCCAAATGCTTAAAATAAACATTTTCATGCATAGTTAAAGTGGTATGCGTAAAAATTGAATTAAGTTTAGGTGTTAGATATTTAAGTGCGTAGGAATTGAGTGGGATGTATGTGTACGTCAAAAAGGTTTCAGTGTCATTCTCATAGGGATCCAATGGTCCAGAGCAAGGAAGCATAATATAGGAAGATCTCATGCAAAGAGATCACCGGATCCATCAAGCCAGTCAAGCCAAGCCAACTGAGTAAAAAATTGATGATGATAGCCAATTGATACCAACTAAGTAGCTTACCAAGAAAACGTCCATGTCATCAATCAAAAGAAAACCAACTCGATACAAAAGCTTAACAAGATGTCTTCAACCAAAAGAAAATCAACTAGATACGAAAGCTTATGTTACGGGAGAATCAACCCGATGGAGAGGTCGATCCCACAATGCATCTTCAATCATCCAACAGAGGCAAGAAGACTAACCAGAAATTGGGCCCCTAAGCCAACCAAGTCTAAACTGAGACTATTAAGCCAGAAAACAACCAAATGATGAGTCATGATATATAAAATATCTAAAATACCCAGCGTAAATCCCATCCGAATAGAGACAAAAATGTAATATCACTATTGTACTATATATATGAAAAAAAATCTCAATATTTGATAAAAGGTTCTTTTATTGTTTTTTTAGAAGTAAGTTTAGAAATGCAACAACAACAACAAAGCCTTAATCCCACTTCGTGGGGTCGGCTACATGAATCCTTTTTCTCCATTGTGTCCTATTTAGTGTCATATTTTCATTTAGTTCTAGTAAATTAAGATCATTTTTAATACAATAAGCCAAAGTCTTCCTAGGCCTACCTCTACCTTTCTTAACACAAGTCAGATCTAAAACATCTACTCTCCTAATCGGATCATCAAATGGTCGACGAAGTAAGTTTAGAAATCTGTTTGATAAATTCTCATAGGAAACACTGATTTTGCCCTTGAAGTCTGGACTATGCGAAAATGATACTTGACATGTGATTTTAAACATTACTGTGCCCTTTTTTAGGGAAATTACATCCATACCTTGCATGCCCTCGTTATGCATTTATAAATCCTAACACTTAAAACTTCAACATTTACATTTATAACACTTTGTCATAAACATCTATGCATGAATCTGTACATTTTACTTCAAATTTTTTTTTTTTTTGATAGTGATGTTTTTTATGATGTCACGAAATTTGAGTGTTAACTATATAAATATCAAAGTTTGGGCATTGTTTATGTAAATATATAAGAATTATGTGGCGTGTTTGTAAATGTTTGTTTTTCCTAGCGAGTAATAGTAGTGGCTGACATTGTAGATTCCACTTCAACAACCTCATCCACTTGCATGGGGGATTATTTTCTTAATCTTTATTGTATTTTTGTAATATGTTAACAATATAATATATGAATCCACATGTTTTTGTAGTTTGCAAATAATTTAAATTAATATTAATAAATAATATAATATTTCTATTATATTTATAACTTTAATTAATTATTTATTTTTTGAAAATATTTATTGTACAATGGATGATAGAAGTCCAAATTAATGAATCTTGAATAAATAAATAAATAAATATAAGGGCATTTACATATATATTGCTTAATTCTTATGTATTTATAAATGGACACTTAAATTTTATTTTTTACATTTATATCATAGTAAAAATGTTATTATTTTTAATTTTTAATAAAATGAAATATAGCTTTCATGCATAAATTATGATATGCATGTAAAAATAAAAGTTTACGTATTAGATATACAAACACTTAGGAATTGAATAGTATATTTGTCAATCGAAAAAATGTTACATCAGGACTCTGCACGTAGAGTTACGTGCTAAGTCCAATGAAATCACATCACATGAGAATATTCTTTGTAACACATATAAGACCGGGGAATATTCCTCTGTGTTATTCAGGTGATATTGTATGTTACTGTATTCTAAGAATATTTCTATTATTACAATAACACAATAGCACATCAATAACATTTGAATAACACACAATAACATCTGAATAACACGGGAGAAATAGTTTAATGTAAATGTGTCGAGGGATCAATTTTTTTTTCTCAACTTCTATTTATTTTTCTTGTAAATCATCTTAAATAAATATGCCCAACGTAACGAACCGTAGATTAATAAATGCAGGGTCCCGATTTGCCAATGATTTGCTCACACCTGACAAACATCACCGCTGGCAATAAAGAACACCCCTTATAAATACCAACTCAATCTTTTCACAAAACAGCGAACATTTATCTCAACCATACTAGATCAGCTTAGTGAGAGTAATTTTTTAAAAGAACAAGTGTAAGAATATCATTGGTCATAAATGCAGCAATGCGTTAATTATGATTCAGCCCATCCAAGCTAGTCGGTGGACGCAATCCGCTTAAAGCGTAGTCAACGGATCACCAAACACGTGGCAACAGATAGAGCCTGTGGGTTGCCCTTGAGTTGTGCAATATGCAGCCTTGCACGTGTAAGTTGGCTTGAGAGCACGTGCAGGCCATGTGGGCTGGGGGCCCAAACTCTCATTTTTGTCGCTTTTAATTATTTTTTAATGCCAAACTAAATTCACATTTACACACATATCACCCAATTTATATATAAATCTATTACTTTGACACTCGAATTTTATTTGTATAGATTTATACCTTTCAAAATTTCATTACATAAAAAATATCAATATCTTATCTTTTTAAAAAGTGAATTACACGAGTCGTGTCTTCATCTGACTCATTGATAACGATTTTTGGTGTAAGTCCCTTGGGTCAGGGGTTCGATCCCTGCGTATGACTAAATTACACATATGTCTGGAAGTGGGTCCGCCCATTGGTCAGACTTCGGAATTGACCAGTGGTCAATATTATATATATGACTAATTACATAATATATTCACTTTTTATGAGTTAAAATAATAATATTTTCTTATGTGATATGAATGAGTTTGGTAATATATTTATTTTTAAAAAAAATTTAGATGTTTTACATAAGAATTAGGTTGTTGTATATAGATGCCACATTTTGCTATTATATTTATGCATTATTAAATTTATAAATAAAAAGAGTAACATTTACATTAAAATTTGTATAAATTTTATACTTATAGATTTTGAAACATAAAATTTCATTTAGATCCAAACGATGTAGAGGTGTAATTTCATATTTATAAAAGGTCAGTTATGTAATTTCATGGTAGTTGAGGTGTATTAGGCATATGTGACCAATTACCGTATAAACGAGCTGAGTTAAACATGAGCCAAGACTTTGGATCAGTTTTTTTTAAGCTGATTTTTGTGTTGTGCACAGATCAACTCGAGCTAGCTCGAGATCATCTTAAATTATTTTTTATTCATAAAAATTATATTTAATTGATACATTGTCAACAAATATATTCAGTTTGAATCTCGAGACAATCTTTTGAGCAATAAATATTAAAACTTTAATTAAAAGTCATCCAGAATTCGGATTTTAACAAACTTATAGTCAAAATAATCAGTTTGACGAGACGAGCCCAAATGTATCAAAATCAGTCCAATTCGAGCAAAATCAAATTGAAATCAAGTCATTAAACCACTTTTGAAAGTTTTCCAAGCATATTTAGGATGTCAAATGGATGTCAAATCTGGTAAACTTATAGTCGAATCGAGTGTCGTGACACTACGAATCTAAGGAGCCCAAGATCGCACAATTCAACATCTTTAAGACACTCACATGTCCATCAAATGTCATCTGATCAGAAGAAGCCCCACCTCTCTCATGAGGAGGGAGGAGAGATTGAGATTCGAGAAAAACCTTAAAGCTTTGAGGAGTTGAAGTCCGACACCACCACCGCTGATTGTCATTGATCGTCGTCGAACACCTTCAACCATCGTCGACCAACACCGACCTTCATCGACCATCGCCGACCGTCGACAATCACAACCAATCTTTGTCAACCACCACCGAACACTATCGATCACTATCAATATTCGTCGACCATCGTCGAACACCGTCAATCACCACCAACTACCGTCGAACACCATCGACCGGACATTGTTATTCGCTATCGAACGTCGTCCATTCCTAATAGCAAATTCATTAGCACGCCGACGTTGTAACTTGGGAAACATATTCACTTTTTCCCGTCTATGGGACAAGTGGTTACAACTGTAATTATTTTTCTATAGTGAAACTCTTCAACTTGGTTAGACACCATTGTTTTTCCCTTTCCGAGTTTTCCACATAAAATTTTTTGGTATTTCTACTTGTTGTTTGCTTTTGTCTGAGCGTGTGTTGAATTCTTCCGCAATGTTAAGACGATAATTAATTATTCTAACGTCACAAATTTTCTAGCAAGCATCAATAATACTAAATAAAATCGAATATAACGAGCTACGAGCTTATTTCAATTTGAAACATTTCCAAATTAACTGAGTTTGAGCCATCTTGCTTTGATTACGAGTTGGATTGAGCCAATTTTGAGTTGGAATAGATTCTATTAACTCAAATCTGTGCCAACTTGTTTGATTTCGAGTCGTGTCGAGCTCGAGTCAATCTCGAAACCGAATATAACAAGCCACGAGCCAATTTCAATCTAAACTCAATCCATTCGAGGTGATTTCTATCCATCCCCAACTCACCTCAAAATCAACTCAACCCTTGTGTGAGGCAACAAATATTTGTAGATAATAAAGAGTAAAAAAGCAACTTCATCAATGGACATCTTAAAGAAAATTATTTCCTTCATTCAATTTCAAATTAAATCAAATTATGAGGCTTTGTACAAAATAAATGTATTTTAATTCTAGAGAACTACAAAGACTCAATTTTTATGTATTTATATATCTACTTTTTTATAACTCTTTTATATTTATAACTCCCAAAACCAATTCAAAAATATTACCATTTCAAATGCAATCTTTCTTTTCATTATTTACTTCTTTAATGTCACAACTTACGAAAAATTATTTCATGTGCGGTATCCGATCCGGACGGTAAATCACCTAATCTACGATCTTGATGTATTTCGGTGGGCCTCACCTAATTTTTTTTTTTTAAAAAAAAATAGAAATAATCCTTACCGTAGATCACCATGACACCGCATGCACATGTAATAATTTCTCCACAACTTACGGCCACGATTTTATATAAAGAGTCGGGTCATTTTCTCCTACAGTGCTCTCACTCCCCATTTCGCGCAACACCATCATCACATCACTCCTTCCTTCCCGACGGCGAAAATGCAGCCATTCCTCCGGCCATCTATCCTCGTCTTCCTGCTCCTCCTCTCCCTGATTCCCACCAGCCTCCCCCAGTCCTCCCCGGCACCCCAACCAATCACCACCGCCGACATCAACATCACCGACCTCATGTCCAAAAATGGCTGCAAATCATTCGCCGATCTCCTCCATTCCAGCGCAGATGCCGCCGATTCCTTCGCCTCTAACATCGGCAGCGGCCTCACCGCCTTTTGCCCCACCGATCCCGTCCTGAAGCCCTTTCTCCCCTTATTCAAAAACCTAACCGCCGACCAGAAGATCTCCCTTCTTCTATACCACGCGATCCCCATCTACTACTCGATCCAGATGCTCAAATCCAACAATGGCGTCGTTAACACCCTCGCCACCGACGGCACCACCAAGAACTACAACTTCACCATACAGAACGATGGCGATGTCGTTACGCTGCAGACGAAGGTCACGAAGGCCAAGATCACCGATACGCTTTTTGATAAGGATCCCGTGGCGTTATACGCCATTGATGAGGTGCTCGAGCCGACAGAGATCTTTAAGCCGGCGGAGGTGCCGGTGCCGGCGCCGGCACCGCAGGTGGTGGCGGATTCACCGAAACCGGCCGGAAAAAAGCAGTCGAACGGATCGCCTGAGGCGCAAAGCCCCGGCGACAAGGCGGCGGATCAGAAAGCGGGGGATAATAATAGAGCTGCTGCTGCTGCAGGTAATCTTGCCGGTGTTGCTGCCGTGGCTGCGTTTTTTGCTTTCGCTTTTGTTTAGGCTTTTTTCTTTGTATTTTTTTGGGCTGGGTGGGGGAATTTACAGACATAGCACCCATTTTTTATATAATTACTTATCTAACCCCCTAAACTTTTATTTTTACATATCTTCCTATGTATGCAACTAATAGTGTGAGATAAGTAAATGTATAAAATTTGGGTGCTATGTATGTAATTTTTATTTTATTTTTTTTATTTTGGGTAATTTTGATTTGGAAAAATAAGAGAGAAATTCAAAAAAAAAAAAATGTGTCATCATGCTCTAATGTAATTTATATTAGAATTTGATTGTTTTTATTATATATATTTTAATTTTATATGTTGCCATATTATCATTCAGTATGATTAAATTATTGGACATTTATAATTTTTTTTAATAAAATTATAGTTATAAATGTCTAATAATTTAATATATTTATCTGATAATTTAATTAGATTAAAAGATAATATGTGGCAGGCAAAATTAAAAATATATATAAGGAAAATAAAATTATTATATTCTAATATAAAAAAGAATGTGTGTGATAGAGGTGATGAGGGTGAGTGTTTTTTCTTTTTTTTTTTTTAATTTATTGCTTCTTCAGTTTGTTTGTATTATTAGGTGATGTTTTCTGTAATTTAGAGTTTGTAGAGTGAAGTTTGACATGAAATGAAAATTTGTGCTATTTAATTGCATTATTATATGATAGAGTTGATGAGGATTTTTTCGCTATTTTTTCATGTTTTAAATTTTGATGCTATGGACAAAAAGTCTCACATTAGATAAGTGTAAGACCGAAAAATAGTATTTAAGTTCTGGGCTGCCCACCACCTCGAAGAGCTCTTTTGGGAGGTGGGTAATAATATTTATATATTTGTGTTAATTATCAGTATGGCAAAGATCTTTGTGCATTGTGATGTTAATGATTTGAGTGGCATGCATGTAAATATAAATTTTTAGATTTTAGATATGTAAATACATGAGAATTATTTGGTAGTTATGTAAATGCTCCAAAAAGGTAACAATAGAAATACTAGGAATATTGGCGAACGGGTGGTTGAAAAGAATGATAATATGATGATGATTATCCAATTAATAAGCAGTTAAGGCATTATAGATATGGTTAATGTTTATAATGTTCTAACTAATTAAAAGATTTGAATAATCAACTCTTAAGAGATTTTTTTTCATTATATTATTATTTTTTTATTTTTTTTGGAAGTTTGAGAAATTGAATCGCAAGTATACGCACACCGCGTTTGCAAGTTAAAACTATCAACCATTGAGCTAAAATAAGGTTTCACATTTCCTCTGCTCGACTGAGGGCCTAATGTTATGTATGACTCATATATCATATAAGAGATAGATGCTAGAACAGTTAGGCTCAATGCCCAAGAGTTTTATTAAGTGGGGGTGCAGGGGCAACACCCTCGTGATTCTATGTGTGTGTGTGTGTGTGTGTGTTTGTGTGTGTGTGTGTGTGTGTGTGTGTGTGATGCGGAACCTACGCTCATCACTCCCAAGGATGTAGGCATAATGCGGAACCTCGTTAAATCCCTAGTTCACTATTCTTGATTCTTGTGATTTTTTTCTCTTCTTTCTCAACACCTAGCCCCCTGCCATCTTATATATATTGCCTCGCTCCTTGGCTCTTTACTACTCCAACCGCTCGCTGCAACAGCTTGTTTATTAGATAACTCGCACCTCAACTCCGAGTGGAGTGGTGCACCTAAGCCAGAGTGAGCTCAACAGTTTGCCCGCGTATCTAAGCACACACATAAAAGCATGCATGAGAAGTTGAACGAGCTATTACAACATATATGAAGATAATTAGTGGAACAATATAGATGGACAAATTTTTTTGAGTAAGAATGCAAAGAGTTAGGTTGGATATGACAATACAAATAAATATGATGACAAAGACTACAATAATCTGACAACGTTGAGCATATATTTTAATAAACAAGATTATCGTGTAGTTAATGGAAACATTAAATAACAAAAGAAATATACATAAATTTTATCTAGAAAATCTTGTCTTATAAAATTTATGGCTGTCTCAAGGGAAGTTTGAAACATAAATCACATAAAATAGTAGTTAAGAATATATTCCTTAGCTAAATCAATCAATATAAAAGATAAAAGATTATAAATTTCATTACAAAATTCATAAAAAAAAAACTTTTAGAAATTACTGAAGATTACTCATACATTAAGAATAAAACTTGGCAGTGTTTAGGGCTATCAAAAAAAAGCTCACAATTCGTGTTCGATTCGTTCGACAAGTAAACGAGACAAACGTGAACAAATTTTTTTCATTCGGTTAGTTAAACGAACTAAACACGAACAGTGATGCGTTTGTTCGTATTTGAATCGTTATTGTTCGAAATATAAAATAATTAATGATATTTTAAAAAATTAAATTGTATAAATTATAATATATAATAAATTAATAATAATAATAACATATTAATATACTAGATTAGGAATATACTAATACATATATTATATATTTATATAATATAAGTTATATAATTAATATAATATATTATTTATATAAATTAATATTAGCGATGTCAAATTGGCCCATTATTCAAGAACAGTTTGTGTTCGGCTCGTTTGTTAAGAAACAAACACAAACAGTGACTTCACGAACAATTTCGAACACGAGCTTATTTCAAACAAACTAAATTTCAAACAAACCAAATACGAACACAAGTTCTGTTCGTTCGTGTTTGGTTCGTTTACACCCCTAGGAGTGTTCAAGAGAAAAAAAAAAGTACTCTTAAGTAGTGCAATATATAGTAATTATAAGAAATCTAGAAATCTTATACATATGATATCAAGCTAAAATTGAAGGCAAGCCTTCTAATTATATATATGGAAGGATAATATGCGCGATCCGAACTCGCGACCTCATTATGAGAAACTACACCCTCAACCATTATGACACGAGTAAGTGCGCAAGATGTCGATGATTTGATAGGCTCGCCGCAGTCAAACAAGAAGCATTAATTACAAATAATTACACAAATTACCGATTTGTAAAAGCAGCCTCAATAAAGATAA